>JAEOAD010002432.1:0-83138 GCA_036365145.1 Orientallactaga sibirica | reverse complement strand
AATGGAAAATAGAAAAAGAATCCAACAGGGCTGAGGTTGTGGTTCAGTCCATAGAAGGCTTGCCTAACACGCACGAGCCATGAGTTCAATATCCAGTAATTACATAAACAGGAAGTGCTGTTACCTGCCTCTAATCCCAGCAATAAGGAGATGACGATAGGAGCAACAAAAGTTCGATGCAGTATTGGAGAGATGGCTTAGCAGTTAAGGTGCATGACTGCAAAGCCAAATAACCCAGGTTCAATCCCCCAGGACCCACATAAAGCCAAGTGCACAAGGTGGCACATGTATCTGGTGTTCATTTGCAGTGGTTAGAGGCACTAGTGCACCATTCACCCATTGTCTTTCTATATCTCTCTCTCCCTCCATACCTCATTCTTTCTCCTAAATAAATAAATAAATATTTAGAAAATAAAGTTCAAGGCAATCTTTGGCTACATAGTGAGATTGAAACAGACTGAGCTACTTGATACCCTGTCTCAAAAAGAAATGATAAATAAAACACCCCAAAATTCTGTTTGCTTTGCAAAAGCAAGTGCATCATTTCTCTAAATGCCATGTGGGTCCCAACCTCAATGTGTGGGAGGTGAAGGGAATTGGAGGCAGGAAGGGAGGCAGCGGTGAAGAGGCCTAACTATTTCAAGGAGCTCCACTGTGAATAACTGTGGCCATCACAGGTGAGAGCCTGTTTCATGCAGAAGGGAAGGATTCTGTGTAGTGGCAGAAGCTGAGGACTGGGCAAAAAGGGTCTAAGGTAATGACAGTCCCTGAAAACGTCTAAGGATGTTCTGGAAAATTATCAGCAGGAACTTTCAAAGATGCCTTTTCTTGAGACAAGAGAAAAAAGAAATGGTGGAAATCATTCAAAATAAGTTCATAGAATTGGTTGTGAAGTGATGGTAATTCAAGCTGACAGTTTAAAGCAAGAGATGAGAAAAAAAGTGTGGTAAAGGGCCTGAGAGAGTAGTGCAGCTTAGAGAAAACCTTAGTGTGGACACCTGTCCTCCATACAAGGAAGAACCACTGTCCTTTGAACTATCAATGACTGTGGCCTGTAACTTTCCACCATGGAGGAGAGGAAGGTTCACGCAGCTCTCCACCTCTTCATGGATTCAGTTACTGTAACTAGAGGGCAGGGCTCACAGAGCCCCACCCCAGGATTTATATACAGTTTAAGTATGAGGAGTGAAGAGGTAGCTTAAAGATTATGTGCACTTTCTCTGCAAACATGAGCATACAGGAGGGCCTAAACAGTTCACGTTTGAATCTCCAGATCCCACATAAACAGCTGAGAAAGTTCATGAAAACCTGTAACCCCAGGCCCCTAAAGGGGAGCAGAGATCAGAGACTCCCCCTGCACTCATGGAAAAGCACCTATCTGTCAAGAGAATCCAGTTCAAAATGAGAACATGGGAAAGAATGATGGACTGGGACACTGTTTTCTGCTCTAACAAAGAGGAGTGAGAACTTCAGCAGGGAAGAGCAGAATACCACATAAGAGAACCCACCTAACTGTGGGCAGCACCATCACATGGGCTTCGTGCATGCTAGTCAAGCACTCTACCAACTGAGCCACATCCCAAACCTTCCTTACCTGTTAAAGCAAGGATGATTATGTACAGATTATACTGTCAAATCATACATGCTCAAAGCATGCACTGCTCCTCCCTGGCACTCTTCTCTTACTTAGGTTCTTTCCCTCAATCCTCCACCCTCTCTGGCAGGTCTGTGAACAGTCCTGCACCAACACTGCACTCTGCAGGCTGCCTCTCATGGCTCCTATGAAAATACATGTGCGTGATACCTGCTACTGTGGTGGTAAATACAAATTATTGTACACATATTGGAACTTCAAATACATTCTTCAGCACTAGTTGTGTCCATTTTTTCAGTAAAAAATGAAACCAGGGGTGGAGCAATGGTTTAGCAGTTAAGGCACTTGCCTGCAAAGTCAAAGGACCAAGGTTTAATTCCACAAAAGCTATGTATGCCAGGTGCACAAGGTGGCATGTTCACTTGAAGTGGCTGGGGACCCTGGCATGCCCACATTCCTCTCTCTCTCTCTCTCTCTTTCAAATAAATTTTAAAACTAAAAAACCGAAGCCATTATTAGAAAAAAAGAGAGACAAAAAAAATAGAAAAATGTGTTGGCACATGGCTTTAATTCGAGCAATTGGAAGGCTAAAATAGGAGATCATTGTGAGTTCAAGGCTGGCCTGAGACTACATAGTGAATTCTAGGCCAGCCTGGGCTAGACCAAGCAGACTCTACCTTGAAAAACAAACATAAATGAGTAAATAAATAAATAAATAAATTGTTGGCAAGGATGTGGAGAAATTGTACATTTGTACAGTTCCTGTTTGGGAAGCTGCAAAAGCTCAGGAGATAGATGATTGTGATGCTTACATATTCCAAGCTCCAGAGGTTTCTACTTAAAATGATTTAAAGGATAAGTTTGATATTGTGTTTTTTTAACATACTGACATAAACTAAAGTACATATTAACTATCCTAAACATTACATTCAACGGCTAGCCACCATCATCTATAAGAATATATGTAATGGGGCTGGAGAAATGGCTTATCAATTAAGGTGCTTTCCTGTGAAGCCTAAGGACCCAGGTTCATTTCCCCTAATACCCACATAAGCCAGATAGGTAAGATGGCTGTTTGAGTCAGGTTTGAATTGCTGGCAGAAAGCACCTGACCAAGAGCAGCTTGTAGGGGAAAACACTTTATTTGGGCTTACAAACTCAAGGGGAAGCTCCGTGATGGCAGAGGAAAAATGACAGCATGAGGAAAGATTGACAAGACCTACTGACCAACACCAGATGGACAACAGCAACAGAAGAGTGTGCCAAACACTGGCAAGGGGGAAACTGGCTATAATACCCATAAGCCTGCCCCCAACAATAAACTACCTCCAGGGTGCTTTAATTTCCAAATCTCCATAACCTGGGAACCTAGCAGTCTGAACACCTAAGTTTATGGGACACCTGAATTAAACACCCCAGAGGTGCATGCATCTGGAGGCATTCATTTGCAGTGACTACAGACCCTGGTGTGCCCATTCTCCCCCCTCATAAATAAATAAGTAAAATGTTTTTTTAATATATGTATTGGGGCTGGAGAGATGGTTCAGTGGTAAAGGCACTTGCCTGCAAAGCCTAACAAGCCAGGTTCAATTCCCCTGTACCCATATAAAGCCAGATGCACAAAAGAGCACATGGATCTGGAGTTCATCTACAGTGGCTACAGGCCCTGGCATGCCCATTCCCTTTCTCTCTTCTTGTAAATAAATATTTTTTAAAAAAAGTGTATATGTAAGAGAGAGATGATTGTGCACACCTGTAATTCTTATAGAGAAGGCTGAGGCAGGAGCATCCTGAGTTGGAGGCCAGCCAGTGATACATAATGCGACCTCACCTCTAAGTAAAAATAAAAAGAGCCGAAGGTGTAGAACTTGCTTAGCACACACTAGACCCTGGGTTTGATAGTCAGGAACAGAGGATAAGCACTGACAGTTACTCCAATTTAGCTCCAAATAAGAGTAAAACTGCTTTCCCTTCTGGAGAGAGAGTGCATGTAGGCCAGCAGCACAAGGCTTGGTGCGTACACAGAACATGAAGTGTTCTGACATTATTACTCCCTGCACATGGGGCTCGGCTGTGAGGGAGACCAAAGGTGTGCACCAAGCACTGCAGGCAAGAAAGACAAGGGAATAGTCTCCTCCTCTCCTTAGTCCTGGGCAATGTCCTGTAAAAATACACACATCTCCATAGCACAGCCAAACCATCATTGCTTCAACTTCTGCAGAGATGTGAGCAAATATTTATTCACCCCAAATAAGGAGCCAATGACAGACCAAAGAAATAATGCTATTCAAGTCCAGCCCAGTAAGCCAGTGAGTATATTGGGGTTACTTAGAGGAATATGGATGAGGAGATATTTACAGGCACATGGATGACTGGAAAGTACCTGCATCGGTAAAAGTTTCACCTCCCATGGGTGACAACTCGTGAAAGCTGTATCCCTGGAGATGCTTGTAAAATGTGAAGGGGGCTTGACCATTTGGAATATCTCCTCTTCCCAGACATTGTTACTGTTTATTTAACCTTGTGGAGGGAGCTTGTGAAGCTTGTGAATTTTAGGAGCTTTCTGACATTTGCAGGTTTTGTCCACTTCCTGAGCATGGTTTCACTTACTTCCTGAGTCTTGCAGAGATTCTTGCGTGGTGGGGAGGAGCACTCTGAACCACTGTTTTGAGATACACATAGTCATTACACCCATGAATTCATAGCAGCTTAAATTTCCTGCAAAGATTAAGCTTGTCAATACATCACTTTCATGGGGGAAGGATACATGTGACTCCACACCACTAGAGAAGCTAATTGCACTTAGTGATTGCTGGGAAAGGGGAGTCATGTTCATCAGTTGTGTACCTACTGGTAAGTTGCCCATCCTGTTATATCACCATGATCATGCAAGAAACCCTAATTTAACTCAATGGGGTTAAAAAAAAAGGAATGAGGAATACCTGCAACCCCACTGAGGAGTGTCCCTAATGGAGTGGGAGCAGGGATGAGGGAAAAAAGGGTACCAATACATGATTTATCTGAACAAAACATGTTGTTAAAATAATAATAAACATTTTCTTTAAAAGGAACAAAAGTAAGATTGGGAGTCACAGGAATGAAGAAATGTGTTAGTGAGAGGTGGAGACTGATAAGACAGTGGACTTCTAGGCATAAGATCAAAATATGTTATATATGTATTAAAATACCAAAATGCAGGATAGAGGGATAGCCTAGTGGTTAAGGCATTTGCCTGCAAAGCCAAAGGATCCAGATTCGATTCCCCAGGACCCACATAAGCTAGATGCACAAGGTGGTGCATGCATCTGGAGTTCGTTTGCATAGCTGAAAGCCCTGGTCGCCCATTCTCACCCTCCACAGCTCTCTCTCTCTCTCTCTCTCTCTCTCTCTCTCTTTCTCCCTATATCTCTCTCAAATAAATAAATAACAAAATATTTATAAGAAAAATATCAAAATGGAAAAAATAGTGAAAAAAAGCAGTTGAAGAGGATGGTTTCATGAAAGAAAATGAGAAGTGTTCAAATGGCCAAAAGAGATGAGAAAAACTGCCTGTAAGAGGGATGTGCACTCACGAGCCTGTGCAGTTTCTATGAAGCCTACTCAGGCTCTGCTGCCCTGGCTGGTCTTGCCCTCATACACTCTTTGTTCTCTGTGTGGTTTTTCTTTGTTTGATTTTGAAATAGGGACTCCCATAACCCAGGCTGGACTCAAAGTGACCTGGAGTGATGGCACATACCTGTGAACTCAGTACTTGGCAGGTGGAGGCATGAGATAAAATATTCAATGTATGTAATGAGTTTACAGGTATGTGCCACTGAGCCAGGTTCACTGCCCTCACTTCTTTGTCTGCATTCCCTCTAGATCACCTTATCCACACCTAGGGTCTCAAAAGACAGTAACATGTTGAAGTCTCTGAAACATATATGCTAGCTCTGCACTTTCCACTGGATGACAGGTTTGAACATGTATGTGCACATGAGGCACCTCTGAGGGTAACTGAAACAGGACAGTTGTTAACACTTGTCCCCTTGACAGATCACTTGCCTGGTTTGTGCAAGGCCCTGTGCTTGATCATTAGAAACACACACACACATCCTATCCCCCATCTGTTCCCCATGCATTTTCTATTTCATGCAATGGTCCCCCCACCTCTTTACTGTAACCATGTCCAGACAACCTGAGTTATTATTATGAAGCACCATCTTAGCTCCCTTATCAGTTTGGCACATGCTTCTCAGCAGCCTTGCTCACACTCACCATTCACACACATTTTGGTTGTTTAGACATTGAAATGGAGTATCCAGGCTGGAGGTGTGGCTCAGTGGTGGATCCATTGTTTACCTGGGATGTGTGAAGCTCTGGGTTCATGAACAAGTTCCCAGAAAAAAAAAGTAATTCCTGAGTTAACCATACTACATAGCTGATTGAATGTATAGAACGTCTGTGGTAGTAGAAAGCTGACTGTTACAGGCTTATAACCTAATTTTGTTGGGTTACATTTAGTCCCATAAATAGAACTTACAGTCTACCTCACCACTTGATCTAACATTGCCATTACTATCAGGTAAAATTCTTATTGGAATGTTCAAACATCTTAGTTTCCACCAACCCATAGGCTAAGGATGGCATCACAAAACACCGGAGGCCTCTAGCAGAGACTTCTCTGCTTTGAAATCTCCTCCTTGATGTTTCCTGAGTGTACTTAAAATGCCTAGATTTATAACTTTTTCATTCTGTTACCATAAATATTCCGTGAGTCAGGTAGGGGGTCCCACATTTTTACTCCCAGTACAAAAAGAGGCTAAAGTAGGAAGATCACTGTGAGTTGGAGGCTATCTTGGTTGAGATATTGAGTTCCAGGTCAGCCAGGCTAGAGTGAGACCAGGCTTAAGAAATGAAACCAAAAATTCTGAAACTTTTACCATGTTGAAACATCATATTTGATGTAACCTAGACCTGTTCCCAGGCCATCAGCTCTCAGATTTGTCTCAGAATAAAGTATTCATTATGCACCTGAGGTAAGAACTGGGGTTTGACATCCCAACACCACAATATAAAAAAAAATGAAAATGAAAAATCAGCTCCAGAGCCGGGCATGGTGGCACACGCCTTTAATCCCAGCACTTAGGAGGCAGAGGTAGGGGGATTGCCATGAGTATGAGGGCTCCCTGAGACTACATAGTCAATTCCAGGTAAACCTGGACCAGAGTGAAACCCTACAAAACAAAAACAACAACAACAACAACAACAACAACAACAACAAACAACAACAACAACAAAATCAGCTCCAATTCTCCCCTGAGAGTTTCAGGTCCTTTCACATGTCCATACCACTGCACTTGACATTCTCATCACCCTACTGACAATTTGAGTCAGAAAGACTTAGTTTTGAAAATGACATGGAAACTGCAGGGTGCTCAGCAACATCCCTGTACCCACCCACAAGGTCAGGTGCATCATTGTATGCTCCACCCTTAATTAAATAATAAAAAATGACCCCTGACATCACAAAATATCATTAAATGGTTAAAACAAACTAATTCCTCCTGAGATCAACACCAGCAATGCAGTCTGTACCATTTTTCTGGTATTACCAGACCAGTTCAGGGAGAAGTACAGAGGCTCATGGAAATTGGAGACATGCAGTGAATTTGGTTTAATTCTGTCAGGGAAGGAGCTGAACAACTGCAAGTGGCCACCAAGTGAACAACTGAAAGACAGGTCCGAGCCTCAATGTGATGAAACAGGCAAGAAAACACAGGCCAGAGTGAGAAGAATATCAGGGCTCAGAGTGGGTTGGACTACCCACTTTCTCACATCATAATAATAAAGGGAAAATACAGACATGTTTTAGATAAACTTTTGATCTAAACAGAGATTCAGAGGAATGCAAAAGCTACTGTACTGGCTTTGGTGTATATGAAACCCTCACTACATGGAGAGAAGAGTCCATAGGTCCACAAGGAGACATAGAGAACCATTAACACCTTAAACCTCAGAGTCATGACTAATTACTTGACCCCCCCCAAATGAAATGATTGCCTTTCTTTCCCCTCCTATATTGACTGTTAGCTATAGATGAAATATAAGATATCTCTAAGAATCCTTTCTTATCCCAAATTTCCAGCTCTCTCAATACAGCACAGATTTAAGGTTGAATTCCTGTCTTGGCTCACTTGCCTTGGAAAGTGCAAGTATCAAGGACTGAATTCTGGTTTCAGAAACATAGGGTGACTGGTACAGATGACAGTTGTGGGAAGAAAAGTCAGGAGATTGTGAAGTCAGCAGTCAGTGGGGTGAGAGGGAAATGATGGAACTCAGACTTCATACACAAAGCCAATGTCTCATGCATTAGACCCTCAAGAGGTAGATGCATCAGAGCCCTGAGGATTGTCCCTGGTACCACGGCTGTGTGAGCTTGGCTGCCTGCTTTTCCTCCTGGTTACTCTTTCCTCCCCATCATCATGATGATGAGACACAGTTCTGAGAACCAACCCAGCACCAATTTCCAGAATGGGGAAGGTGGGTTGAGAATGGTCACTCATCCTGCACAAGGCATGTGCCTCTCCTCCCTATAAGGAAGCCCACACCCACCTACTTCTATCCTGGTGGTCTGAATTCCACACACTCCATGTCCTAGTCTTGTCTTTGCAGATCCTATTGCTAACTCAGAGTGCCATCTCGAGAGTATAAACCAAGGGCCCAGCTTCTCAGCATGTCCTCACTGTGAGAAATGGGGTGATGGGTTTGTTTATCTTTGGAGCTCTACCCACTGACGTCTCCTTTCTCCTCTCCAGTGGGCTGGATGCCACATCATACATACGATCTTCATGTAGGTCCTAGGGCACCCTGCTTTTGCCTCATATTTGGGCTGCATGATTCAGGTGACCATGTTTACTATATTACAGAAAACGTCCTTGTTCAGGGAGGTTTGATATGTGCCATTTCAGGAAGGTCAGTACATCTCACACCCACATATCAAATGAAGGATCTAAGGAGATGGTTAAAGGTGTTTCCTTGCAAACTTTACAGCTCCTGTTCAATTCCCCACCATCCACATAAAGACACGTGCACACAGCATACCCACTCCAAGTCAATGAGAAGTGGAGGCAAGAGAACCCAGAAGCTTGCAGGCCAGTGAGAATGGTGCCCATGAAGCAGGAAAAAAAAACAGCATAACCAGTAAAACAAGTGAAACCCTGTGTCAAGCAAAGTGGAAGTTGTCCTCAGACCTCACATGTACTCTGTGGCATGCACATGCTAATTCACACAGAAGATACTTGAATCACATCACTTCTCTCTTTAATGGCATCTTCTAAATTCCTATATACACACTAAGTATCACATTAACCATCCAATCTGAAGATCTCATCCAAATAACAGGGAGTCATCTCTGTTCCTGGAATACTCTGAGCTTCCTTTCCATTCAGTAACTAACCTAGTCTTCCGTTCATGAAGTGTCAGGATTTTCCTGACACCAGCCTGCCCCTCCCAAACTGTCATTTCACAGGTCCAGTGACTCTCTAACAACTTCTACCTGCCTATCACCATGGAGCCTTAGGTAAACACCTTCTCCCAAATTACAGTGAGCTTATTGAACTTAGGACATTCTCAGTTTAATTAATCACACTCGGTAGTATTGAATATTTGTTTCTCACACCACAAAGGCTCTTAAAATTTTGTGTTAAGGCCAGAGGCTCGTAAAGCCAAGACCTCACTTAATTCTCCTTCCTGCTTTTCCTTCTAGTATTTATTGCCTAACATTGTTGGTTTTTATTTCTGTCCATATACACAGGAAAATGAAGGCAATGTCTGTAAGCGCACCACAGTGAGATTAGAAAATCGACATGAAGAGGTGAAGACACTTGTGGGTGGCACGGGGGCTTTGGTCTGAAGCCAGGCCTATCACCAGGGTTCCTCACAGTGCCACCAGGGTGTTCAGGTGGCCCTTCTACTTGGCCTGACTCCCCTACCTGATGCAGAGAGGTCTGACTTGCAAGTAGATCACCATGGTTACCTCCTCCACCACCATCTCACCAAACAGAGGATCAGGAAAATGAACTGTGCTACTGCCTCTTCACCATTTGCACCTCCCTGCCTTTAAGTTTACAATTTCCCCAGTGCTCTGGTAGCAGTGCAGCACTGTGACATCATGGGCTGTTCCACTTGCCTGGGTATGGGGGGAGGGCAGAGCCATCCACCATTCCTGACAGGAGGGCGGCTTGCAGAGGGGAGTGGGATGCAGCTGTACTGAAGAAGAAACTTTGCAGCTCACAGGGATCTTTCCTCCCACCTACCCATAGAGCAGACACAGGACTCCTGTGGTGTGAGGAGGCCTCATGGAAAAGGCGACTCCTGACCAGAAGATTCCACAGGCCCACTGTGTGTGCCTGACAACACTATGGTCAACCCACAGGGACTGACTGCACTCAGGCCTGGGTTCTGCAGCCCTGCTCTGCTTCCCTTGCTCTTCCTTCCTTTCTTCCTCCCTTTCTTGTCTTCCATTTCCCCTCTTTTCTCCCCTTCCTTCTTTCTCTCCCACTCTGCTCCTTCCTTCCTTTCCTCTCTCCCTGCTTTCTTGTTTCCCTCCCTCACTCTCCTTCCTTCTTTCCATTCTTATTTCCCCCTTTTCCTTCCTTCCTTCTATTCTCCTCCCCTTTTCCCTCTTTTTCCTTCCTCCTTTTTCTTTTCCTTCCCATCTTCATTCCTTCCTTCTATTCTTCACCCATCCCCCCTTTTCTACCTTCCTTCCCTCCTTTTCCTTCTTCTTCCCATTTGTCTCCCTTTCTCCTTTTTCCCTCTTTCCTTTGCCCCCTTTTCCCTCCCTGTATCCCTTCCCTCTTTCCTTCCCTTCCTCCCTTTATCTCCTCCTCTCCTTTCCTTTTTTGCTCTTCTGTTTTGAGACAGTCTCTATATAGTCCAGACTTTCCCTCAACCCTTGAATCTCCTACCTCAGCCTCCCACTGAGTGGTAGTGCACCGCACCCAAGTGTTTTGGGAGGGGGAGTATGTATGCGTATGCGCGCGCGTGTGTGTGTGTGTGTGTGTGTGTGTGTGTGTGTGTGTGATTTCTGTTTATGTGTATTCATATTCCAGGGTGGTGCGCTGGATCTGGGTGTGGGTCTGGCCAGCCCTTTGCCTGGCTTTCTCGCAGCACCTCCCGGGGATCCCCGTGACCCCTCGGCCCTGCGCGATCCTCCTACCTGCTGCCGATCACTCTCACTCGCCCCCAGACTCGCCATGGCCGCCTCCTCCACCATCCCGCAGGATGGAGGCTCCAAAAAATGAACTCTGCTGCTTCCTCCGCACTGCTCACGCTGACCGCCTTTCAGTTTACAATCTGCTGAGCGGCTTCCCTGGCACACAGACACAACACCACCACCACCACAGCCACCTCCTCCGCCCCGCTGAGATGCTGGAGAGAGGCTCAGGAGAATGAACTCCGCTGCTCCCGCCTTTTGAAAGTTTATAACTGCCCTAAGGACGCTCTGGGTGAGGCGCAGCATTGTGACGTCACGGACAGTTCCACCTGCCTACAACGCGGGGGAGGCTGGAGCCGCCCACAGGTCAGGAGAGGAGGGTGGCTGGCAGGAGATGAGTGGGCTGCAGCTGTATTGGAGCAGGGACTTTGCAGCCAGTAGAGCTTGTGCCTCTCCCCCCCAAACACTCAGAGAGCAGATGCAGGGGCTCCTGAGACCTGAGGTGCAGCTGTGTGTACTGACAGACCACCAGCTTCCACCAACCCAAGGTTTAAGAATGTCACCAGATATCATGTGAAGACTATGGTGGAGATTCCCCTGCTTTGCTAACACCTGCCTACCTGACGGTCAACCAGTGTATTTGAAAAGTGCCTTGATTTATGAGCTGAGTTATGTAACTATGAAAACTTCATGAAACTGTTAAAACATTTGGACAGGGAATTTTGGGTAACATAAATCTGTGTTCCTGGGCCATGGTCACTCACATTTGGCCCTAGACTAAACTATGTCTAATCCCCTTTGAGGTGAGAGCTGTGTCTTTTGATGGACACTGGGGTGCAGCTGTGCTGAAGCAGGGACTTTGCAGTTCACAGAGTTGTGTCCCACCCCACACATACCCAGAAAGCAGATGCAGAGGTTTCTGGTACCTAGGGTGCAGCTATAATACAGCAGAACTTTGCAGCTCACAGGTTACCCAGAGAACATGTGCAGGACTCCTGGGGCCTGAGGAGACCTGGTGTGATGGTGTGATTTGTAGGGCCAGAAGATCTCATAAGGCCTACTGTGTGAGCATGAAACACTATGGTCAGTCCACAGGGATTGACTATGCTTAGGCCAGGGATCTGCAGACCTGCCTGCCTCTCCTTGTCTCCTTTGTCCTTCCTTTATTCCTTCCTTCCTTCCTTCCTTCCTTCCTTCCTTCCTTCCTTCCTTCCTTCCAACCCTCTCTTTTAACCCCATTTTTCTGCCATTCTTTCTTCTCTTCGTTACTCCCTCCTTCATTTCTCTACTTCTTTCCATTCTTCATTTCTCCTCTTTTTTCACCCTTTCATCCTGCCACTCATCATCTTTCCCCCCTTTTTCTTTCTTTCTTTCTATTCTTCTCCTCCCTTTCCCACTCATTTTCTTCCTTCCTTCCTTTCTTCTCTTCCCTTTCCCCCTTTTTGTCTTCTCTCCTTTCCTCTTTTCTTCCCTTTCTCCCTTTATCTCTGGCTTGCAGAGATAAAGGCCTGGTGAGGACTCCATCTCATGTCTCCTCTGTGCATTCAAAATATTGCCTTCCTCCCCTGCAGAGTTTTGGCACACAGGAAAGGTACAACATAGACAGGAAAAATATGGGATAGAGAAGTGTGTGTGTGTGTGTGTGTGTGTGTGTGTGTGTGTGTGTGTGTGTGCTGAGAATGATGACATGGAATGCAGCCCTTTGAACAGTAAAATATCTCACCAACAGAAGTGCATCCACAACAGTGTGGAATGTATACTTACATTGTGTATTTACATTATATGTATAATTACAAGAGATGAACCCCACAGGGAAGTTCTTATCTTTGATGTCTGAAGGGACTTATAAATAGTACAGAAGCTTTACAGCATACTAGTGTCATGGCCTTGGCTGCCCTGTCAGCCCCTTTCAAAGGAATAGCAGAGACAAAGCACCCAGTAAAGGTTAATTACAAGTAGCTGGGCACTGCTGCTCCTACCAGGCCCAGGAGCTGAGGGAAGTGAAGGGAGGGGAGAAGATGGGAAGACAACACAAGAGCTTAGGTGGAGGTGAGGAATTTGGGGAAGCCCCTACTGGGGAAACTAGACAGGGCTTGACCAGGGAAGGTATTGTTCTTGGATGAGAGTGCTGATCTCAGACATTCCCTCTCTCACTTTTAAGCCTGCTGGCTGGAATGATGATTGGAAAAGTCCCTCAGTGGGCTCTGGAGACAATGCACTTGGTGAATGTCCAGTGTGGGGAGGAAACAACAGGATATTTTGTAAGAAACATCTAGAAGTAGGAAGTGAGGGTAGAGACATGGGAGGCATAGCTTCATGGGTGGTGTAGGTGAAACCTGGATTCTGAGCAGCTGCTTACAAACTTGAGGTGATCACAGCTCAGAGCTAAGTCCAGGCAGACAAGGGGGGCAAGGGATCTTACTCTTGAGGTCTGTAAATTTGGAGGCAGACATATCGAGGAATGATGTGGGCATGGGCAATGGCAGTGTGGGAAGTGGTCTTGGATACAGGAAGACTTCTTGGAGGAGGGGGCTGGGGATCTGTGCAGATGGGCACAGTGACACTCACCTGTTATCCCAGCACTTAGGAAGCAGAGACAGGAGGAGCATGAGCTCAAAGGCTGCCTGGGATATGTATAGCAAGACCTGTTCCCAAAAAATATTCTTGGGGATGAAGATCATTGGGTATTGTTTGCCTTGTAAGCCAAGGACCTGAGTTTGATCCACAGAATCCATATAAAAGAGCCAGGTGTGGTGCTGCAGATTGTAATCCTAGCACTGGGGAAATGAGATAGGAGAGTCCCTGGGGCTGATTGGCCAGCCAGTATAGACTATTTGGTGAGTTCCAGGCCAGTGAGAGGCCCTATCTCAAAAACTGCCAATGGCATTCCTGGGAATAACACATAAAATTGTCTTTCATCCCCACTGCCTGTATGCATGTATACTTGCATACACACAGCACTGCACACACATGAAAACATGCAAATACACATCCACACACATATATCACATTCTTTATTTTCTTTTTTAAAATTATTTACAAACAGAGGGAGGTAGAGAGAAGACAGACAGACAGATAGGCTAGGCACTCCAGGGCCCCCATCCACTACCAATGCATTCCAGACACATGTGCAAGTATGTGAATCTCATTTTAGGTGGGTGTGATGGAATCTAACATGGGTTGTTAGGCTTTTCAGGCAAGCAGGTTAACCAGTAAGCCATCTCTCCAGCCCTCTATCATATTTTTAACAATAAAGAATCCTTGGGTGAGAGAAAAAAGATGTTGGGAGAGAAATCTGGTTAAAACAGGTTTAGAGTGAGTAGGAGCTCCAGGAAGACAAGAAGAGTAGCCCTGAGATCCTGTCCATGGATGGATCTTGTAGAACAAAAGGCCCAAAAATTATGCTTAGAACAGTCTGGAAACTTTTAGCATCTGAACAGGCCAGATTCCACCTGGGCAGAGGGTGACAGAAGTAGTGACAAAAAAATCCCTCCCTAGGGCCCAAGGTCAGAAATAAGCCCATCTGGGCCACAGAGAAAAGTGGCCTGGACTGGGATGAAGTGACTGGGCCTGCAGCGGGTACCTAGGCCTGCATGCTGGACACTCTGCAGACTTCCTGCCTTGATTAAGAAATGTCCTAATTATCCTGGCTGTGCTGTTGGTGCCAGGAGGGTGGGGCTGTCAGTCAGAATTGTGATGCTTTGAGACTTGAGTCCTGGTTCTGGTTCTGGCTGACCTCTTGAGAAAGTGACAACTGGGCGCTTACAGGCACCAAGCAGAGCCTGGAAGAGAGCAGAAGGTGGAGCCTGCTCCAGTGTCTTCTCAATGTTCAATCACACTCAGAATAAGAAGTTTAACTAGGTTGAGAGGACTTTTCTGGGGGTTAACAGAACACATGAAAATTATTGAAGGAGGGCTGGAGAGGAATGGCTCAGCAGTTAAGGTGCTTGCTTGCAAAGCTTCATGGCCTGGGTTCAATTCCCCAGTATCCATGTACAGCCAGATGCACAAACTGGTTTGTGTGTCTGGAGTTTGTTTGCAGTGGCAAGAAACCTTCATGCATCTGGCTACACTATTCTCTCTCTCCCTTGCAAATAAATGAATAAAGAATTTCTAAAAGAAATTTATTCAAGGAGACCTCAGTGGCTGCACGTTGTCATCATTCTCCATGGCCATCATGGCATGTCACCTTGCCTGGAGATGTGACTTGCTGACCCCTCTACGTATACCTGAGTGTATGTCATGTGACCTCAGGCAAGGCTTTTCCCTCTCTGAGCCTCAGCTTCCCTCTCTGGGTTGGTGTGGTCATGAAATGAGGGACTGAGTGTGGAGCCTCCCAGCATGCTGAATTCCAGTAAGCACTGAGACACAGTAGACCACAGGACTGGGGTTTTGAGGAGCCCCAAATGGGGTCCTTTTGGTAGCAGATGTCAGGAGAACACCCCTGGGGAAGTGTGTGTGGCCATGTGGACAGGGTAGATCCTAGCTGCTCAGGGTTCATGTTTCTGTCAGGCCTTCACCATCATGGAGCAGAATCAGGATGGTTTCACTGACAAGGAGGACATGAGGAACAGCTTTACTGCACTGGCTGGATGATGTAGTAATGGGGAAAACTTGGAGCTGGGCGGGGAGGTGTTGCTATGTGCAGACCACCAATCAGGAATAGGTGACTGGGGACATATCAAGATCAGGGCATTGATTGATGGGCTGTGAGTTTAGTGTTCTTCTGTGCCCATCATACTCTTGCCCCATTTCCCTCCTCCAGGTTGCATCAATGTCAAAAATGAGTAGTTGGATGCCATGTGAAGGAGGTTCCAGGCCCCTCACCATGCTTAGGGGGAAATTTTAGGGTGAGGGGAGGCTCTCAGGCGGCAGGAGAGGGGATAAGGGTAGGTAGTAGACATGTCTCCCTATGGGGCCCTGATGTTTACAGAAGCACAGTTGAGAACCTGGTGTGCCTCTCCCCAAGCACCGTCCCCTGGAAGTGCACACCATCCCAGGCCCTGCATCAGTTTCCACCTAGGATCATTACCCACAATCAAGACAGCACCTTCCACTTCCTTCCTATTACGATTCCACCCGTGCTTTTTTTGAGGCAGGGTCTCATACTAGCCCAGGCTGACCTGGAATTCACTGTGTAGTCTCAGGCAGGCCTCAAAATCACAGTGATCCTCCTACCTCAGCCTCCTGAGGGCTGGCATTAAAGACATGTGCCATCATTCCCAACTTATTTCCCTCATCTGCCTGCCTCTTTTGTCATTGTGCCCTGCTGATGGTGAGTGACAGGCAGAGAAGAGCGATGGGGAAAGTGGTTCTAAAAACCACTGTGGCTGACTGAGCCAACTGCCAGACAAGTTACCTCATCCAATTCTGTAGTCACCACTGTCCCACTGAAAGGATCAGAGAACTGTGTTCACCATTAAGGAGTCCGAGCATGATCAGAGAGGTCAGGATGGTTGTTCCAGGTGCCCTGAGAAAAGAATAACTGTAATGGAGACACTAAGAGTCTCCTGGGACTCAATATCCTGTCTGGAGCTAGCAAATGGGGGCATCTCTGTTCCCTTTCTCTCCTGTCTCTGGCACATCCTCTGCATGGTCATCTCCAAGTTGGAGGTTTCTGTGACTGAAAGGAAGGGTCAGACTGGGCTGTGGCTGTACAGGGAGGTAGGCAGTGTTGTCACCCTCCCCTCAGGCTGCCTCTGACTGGCCCTGGAGATCAATATCTGGACTCCCACACCCTGAAGGGTGATCTTGGGTGTTTGAGTTGCTGTTCACACCTTAATATTTCTGTAGAGTGCTTGTCTAGAATCACCCAGAGAGGAGCTTGGGTGTGGCTCAACAGGACAGCACTTACCTAAGTTCCCCCAGTGAGAGGCTGAGGTCTGGCTCAGTTATAGAGCTCCTGCCTGGAAAATCCCAGTGTGGGAATGTTGGGTGGCTCAGTGCCAGAGCACTTGCCTTGACTCCTCCACTGAGGGGCTGGGGTGTGGCTTAGTGGAAGAGTTTCTGCCTAGAATCCCCCACTGAGGAGCTGTGGGAGGCACCTTCTGTTCTAATGTGAGTTGAGTACTAGGGGAAAACAGGAAGTTAGTTGGGACCCTTTGGCATTTGCATGGGAAGGGAAGAGTGCTTTTTATTTCTGAAGGCCCTGAGTCTGTTTGGTGGATTGGGAAGTAGAGGCTTAAGGCTCACGATGCGTCAGTCAGGCTTTGGCTAAGCTGGAGCAGTGACCCAGAACCTTGGTGGGACTACAGTGCTGCAGATTCACTCTAGTTTTCAAGAACACATGACCTAGGAATCCAGCTGAGTTTGTCATGCAAACTTTGTCAGGGCTGTGTGCAATGATGTTGGGAGAGGCTGGCAGCCAGGAGGTCATCAGGCTGGGGTGGGCACTGTCTTTTCCTCTAATTGTGATAAGGAAATTTTGCAATGAGATGCCCCACAATGGCAAGCAGACAGTATGCAGGATATTTTATGACACTCACAGCACTCAGAGCTGAGGGAGGAGGCAGGGTGTCACTGGCTAAGGTGAGTGTCCCACAGCTGTGCCTGGTCCTCAGGAAGCTGAGGGGCCAGCCACAGTAGTAAGGTCTCTTCACAGACTGGAATTTTTAGCTAGGTGATGAAAACAGGGATGCTGTGGATTTGAAGGCAGTGACCCCACTCAGTCCTGATTAGGACCCTTGCACCACTCCAGCTTCACTGGATTAAGTCCATGACTCTTCTGCTTGGTCTACCTCGGAGGGCCTGCAGCCCTGGCCCAACTCTACCTGGCCCGAGCTGCAGGGCTGGGGACAGATGCCAAACACCTGCTCAGAGAAGTCAATGCTGTATCTTCCCGGGGCTCCCAGTTTGATGGGGGACACACAGAGGGCCCTGACCCAATGTAATGGGGGAGACACAGAGGAGACCTAGCCAGTCTTGTGGGGAGACATAAAGGACCTTGACTCAGTCTGATGGGAAGACACAGAGAGCTATGGCCCGGCCTGGTGGGGGAGACAGGGACAGTCCAAATTCAATCGTATGTGAGGATCTGGACACCCTGGATGTCCACAGGGGGTGGTTACATCCCATTTCTCTTATTAATGTTGGCTCAGTGATAAGTTGAGGTATCATGTCTAGTACCTGGGTGCACTGGGTATGAAGGGAACTGAGTGGGAATAATGCCAGCCTGGAGCTGGGCACTCAGATAGGTTCACAGTCCTGATCCATTAGTGTTCATCAAAATCTAATCACTGAGCCAGGTGCGGTGGTTCATGTGTGTAATCCCACCACTCGGGAAGTGGATGAGGAATTCAAGGTCATTCTTAGCCACATGTTGATTTTGATGTCAGCGAGGGATACATTAGACACTTTGTCAATAAAACCTATCCCAGAAACAAACCCAAACCCGTAGCTATTGGTGGCCATCAGCAGGCTGGTCCTATAAGGTGGGGAAAATAGACCTCTGACCGCATAACTTGAAGGGGCTTCCCAGGTCCACATTGAGTGGTTGTGGAGCAGCATGACCAGGAAAGGGGTCTGGATAGGAGTTGTTAGGTCACCTGCTGTCATCAAAGATCCCAGGAAACCTTGGAAAAGCTGCTTCTTCTCTCTGGGCCTCAGTTTTCCCAATAATATGAGGAAGATATTGAGTATTAAGGCCCATGGTGGACATCAGAATCTTTTCTCCTTCCTCATTCTCCTTTTGGTCATCAGCTTGTTGTGTTGAGCATGGAACCCAGTGCCTTGCCCAAATAGTCAAGTCCTCTACCATGGCCCAGCCCCTCACAGGGGGATTCTAAGCAGGCTGAAACACACCCTCAGCCCCTCATAGATAGATTCTAAGAAAGAACTCTACAGCTGAGCCATGTCCACAATGTCTCAGTGGGAGATTCTAGGAGGTGCTCAGCCCCTCACTGGAGGATTTTATCAAGCACTCTAGTGAAGTAGGAATCAGAGCCAGAGAGGCAAACTGAGAGGAAGAAAGGTGGGGAGAGGTAGGCTGCAATTTCCAGGGGGCTCATGAGTGTCGACATGGAAAAGGACCAGTAGGTCAGCCTAGAGACAGAGATGCTCATGGGAGCCAGGCTTAGGGGAGAACAAAGCCAGTTGTTAGTACAATGGATGGAGGCAGGGCGGGGAACTAGAATGACCAGCTTAGTTTATGATGTTGGAATGGGATATGGCCACAGCTAGCTGTAATGCAGGCCCTTGGACTGACCATGGAGGTGAAGTGCTATGACAGTGGTCTATAGTAAGTGTACATGGGGGACTGTTCTACTGGAGCAGAGAGGCACAGAGCCCAGCAGAAGCCTGCTTTGGACCTTAGAACCTGGGTCAACCCCTGAGCTATGCTCATGACATCCCTTCCTAGGCTCACTGGGCTTTTGGTGACCCTGGCTGATGATATGTTCCCTCCACATCCAGGGTCACGCTGGTGGCCAAGGACAGTGGTGTTTCTGTTCAGGGTTTGAGGATGGCTCCACAGCCTGTCACAGCCTCCACCTATGGGGGAGTGAGAGGAGGCTGGTGGAGCCTGTGGAGGTGGGCATGTCTACTTCCTCTTCTATAACATTATCAAAGGCTGTGAGGCAGAATTCTGGGTCTACAGAGACACTTCCAAGAGTATCTCAATCTAGAATCACCCAATCCATTTATACAGATCCCACCTCCATCTTTGGAACCTGGGACACCCACTTGACAATGGCCTAGACCAACTCATCTCTTAGTGTCATGAGAAGGAAATCCATATATATGGGATCAATTTGGGGAACAGAAGGTACTTCCCATGGCTGTAGGACCCGACAAATGTGGATGCTGGTTATAGAGGCCAAAAAGTAGACTCTGGTTAAAACAGAATCTGTGCAGTCCCCAATTTGGGGACTCAGAAATCTTGACTTTGCCACAGTAACATAAATAATGGAAAATGTGCATAGGTCCTTAGTGGGACCTGGTACCACTGGCAACAGAGGATACCCCAAATGCACAGGGCCTCATTCAGCTCTCTGATCCTATCTTTTCACTGAGCCTGCTTAAGCCCCACAAATTCCCTGATAGTTCCAGGTGACATCATTCTCCCTCATTCAGGATCCAATGTAGTTCCTAGTTCTGGCTGCTCTGGTAGCTGGAAGAAGATACTTTCCTGGACCCCATAGGGACAGATCCCATCCTGCTACATCTGTCTGGTACATCATTTAGTCCTCTCCATCCTCAGGTTTTCTCTTGCTTAAAAGGGATCCTAGTACTCGTGTCCCAAATCTGTGAGGGGCCAAGATCTAAGGCGATCCACCATGGGATGGGTTTTCTACGATGTCTTCAAGTCTGGGAACTGCTGTATAGATGTCATTGAAAATGGCAGGGCATCAGGAACAAGGCCTGGTAATTCAGGCCCGTCAAACCATGTGCTCAGGAGGCTGAACATGAAGATGACAAGTTCAAGGCCAACCTGGGATAAACAGTGTGACCTAAGGGCAAGGATACAGGTCAGTAGTAAAGAACCTGGGAAAATCCTCCTTTGAGTGGGGGAGTTAAGCTGTAGAACATTTGCCTAGCATGTCTGTGGCCATGGGAATCTCAACAATGCCAATGACCTGCTGGGGTCTCAAGGTCATTCTATTCAGTCTCTCCCTAATTCTTGAAGGAAAGTTGGGGTTCCAAGGAAAGCAGCTGGCCTCAGACAGCTGCCTAGCACTCAGCTGCCCTGCCCATTGGGGTTCCCCAGGTCAGGGCTTTTTGACTCCAGAACTCTTCAGAGCCACATGCTCTGAGTTTGCCATAGAGTTTGGGGGCTGAAGCAAAAATAAAAACACAAAGGTGTATGTTTGGGTGATGTTTGTGTGAGTAACACTCCAGTTTAGAGGATAGGAAACTCTCCTATCTATGTTGATTTTTCCATAACTCTGGTTATGAACCTGGCTTTGTTCAGCTATTCCTGATGAGGAGGTGTGTAGAACTAATTAACAAGTTTAATACTCCACAGGCGGACAACAAAACCTGAAGTTATGATTTTATTGAGCACCAAGCACATATGAAAACTTGTGCCAGTCTCAGAGATGCCAAGATGGGACAGGCCTGTCCATAGGCAGAAGGGGTCATGTGGACTGCAAGTAGGGAAGAAGGGTAGAGGGTGCAGAAGCCAGGGGAGAAGGTCAGTGTGGAGGAGGGTAGAGAAATCAGAGAAACTGATCAGAGACAGCTGGGCAGGGACAGGTTTTATAAGGAGAAGAGATGAATTCAAGGTTCACTTAAAGGGTAAGCAAAGATTTCTTAACCAGCACAGGCAAGGCATCTAAGATGAAATACATAGGACTAAATTGGACTATCATAATTGAAACTGCCCATCAAAATACACAATTGAGACTGGAAAGACCAGACATGGGATGGGAGAAAATATTACATACGCACTGATTTTTGTCAAAGGCTTTTTATACAGAAATATATGTTTCATCTTTTCTTGCTTTTTAAAAATTCTTAAAAAAATTTTTTATTGACAACATCTATACTTACAGAAAAAAACATATGTCCCTCCCCTCCCCCATTCCTCTTCAGAACTCCTTTCTCCGTCATATCCCCTCCTTCTCTCCATTAGTCTCTCTTTTAATTTGATGTCATCATCTTTTTCTCCTATTATGAGGGTCTTGCGAAGGTATTACTAGGCACTGCAAGGTCATGGATATCAAGGCCAATTTCTGTCTGGACAGTTGCATTGTAAGGAGTCGTACCCTTCTTTTAATTAATTTTATTTATTTATTTATTTATTTATTTATTTATTTATTTATTTATTTATTTTGGTTTTTGCAAGGCAGGGTCTCACTGTGGTGCAGGCTGACCTGGAATTAACTATGTAGTCTCAGGGTGGCCTCAAACTCCAGTGCAGTTCCTTCTGTTGTAGGTTCCATACCCACCTGAGTCCTTTCTTAAAATTTTTTTTATTATTTTATTTATTTTTGTAGAGAGACACAGAGAGAAACAGATAGAGAGGGAGAGGAAGACAGATAGAGCTGGGCGCGCCAGCAGTCTCAGCTGCTGTGAACGAAATCCAGATGTGTGCGCCCTCTTGTGGGCAAGTGCGGCATTGCGCCCTTGCGTCACTTTGCATCTGGCTAAACCTGGGACCTGAAGATCGGAACCGGGTTCTTAGGCTTAGCAGGCAGGCTCCTTAACTACTAAGCCATCTCTCCAGCCCCTGAGTCCCTTCTTGTTGCTTTTTCTTGTTGCTTTTAGGTGGCACCCTCTCCTATAGGAAGCCCTCAGGGATTTCTCCCTCTCCTCCTTCATAAATACATGGACCAGCCACTGCCAATGGTCCATATGCATTACCTCACTGTATCCACCATAGATCAGGGAGGAATTTGCATGGGTCACATGTGCTTTTGTCCTCCTGTCTCAATGCAGACCTGTTGCTCACAGGCTGTAGGAAGATGGCTGGGTTGTACTATGTAGTGACTTCTAGGAACCAAATATCGTGTGTTGATCTAGTTATAAAACCCTGCCTCCAGTGCAAGTATGTTCGAGATGTACCATGTGATCTGGGTAGCCTAGTGACCCATAAATTTACTTTCTCACCTTCCTCAAATGTCACCTTTTGGATGAACTCCTCCCGAGTTCCTTTCAAGCTCTGACTCCTAATGTGGATTTTGCCAATTTTACAGAAGTGACTTTTTTATGCCATGCTAGGGATGGAATCTGGGCCCCTGACCCTCCTTAGGGGATTCTAGGCAGGTGCTACACCACTGTGAGACACCTCCAGCCCCTCAGGGGCAGGTTTTAGGCAGGTGTTGTAAGACTGAACCACATCCCAGCCCCTCACTAGGGTTTTCTAGGCAAGTGCTCTACCACAGAGCCCCACCTCCAACTCCTCAGTCGCAGAATTTAGGCAGGTGCTTTGACAACTGACCCGTGCCCCAGCCCTTCATTGGGGGATCTAGTCAAATGTTCTATCACTGAGTCACACATCCATCCCTTCACTGAAAGATTCTAGACAAATACTCTACCACTGAGCTATGCCATAGTTCCTCACTGATCATAGACAGGTGCTCTACCACACATCCATGCCCTTAGCCTTTGGAGGAGGGTTTTGTCAGGAGCTCTAGCACGGAGGTCCATCCCAGCCCTCCTATTACTTTTACAAGTAAATAATTTATCCACTGAGCCATCTCACCAGCCCACCATCTAATACTTTCAGTTGGAAACAGTCTCACTAAGTTACCCAGGATCCTCTTGAACTTGATCTATAACCCAGACAGACCTTGAACTTTCAATTCTCTTGATTCAGCCTCCTGAATAGCTGCGATGCCAAGCTGCATGCCCAGATTGAAAGTGTCTTACTATTGAAATTTAGGTTTGAATATAAGGGTGACAGGAAGTTCACAGGAATCTGAGGCACTGCCCAGTAAATGCCCAGAGGATGTTTGTCTACTGCACAGAAGATTGACTGAGAGAATTCACAGTCAGGCCTGAGTGCTGGCACAGCCTCCTGGGGTGTGACATGTATGATCTGGCTGCAAAATTGGGCCTCTTTCCCTGCCTGTGGCTGCCCCATGCTTCCTGCTTGGACATCTCCTATGTACATCTGTTACTGGAGGTAACTCAGGGATGTCCTGTGGCTGCTTTCGTTAGATGTCAGTATTTTTCCAGCAGAACCACTCAAGGTTTCTGAATCTGGTTCTTTAGGGGACCTCACCACACGTTGAGCAGATCCAGGCCCCTCAAGAGGCCACACACTCCAAAATGGCTTCAAGCTTCCTCATAAGCCTTGGGCTCAGTCTCAGCTGTAGGGATCCTCAATCCACTCACATGCATGGCCATTGGACTTTGGAGTCCTGGGATGACAGCTAACACTGTGACCACAAAAGCAGGTACCAGCTGAGAGTCTCCATCTACAGAAAGAGACTAGTGATCAGTGATCTGTTGGGACAGAAGGCAGACATGCATAGAGCCTAGGACTGAACCAGTCCCTCCCACCACTCCCTGCTTTTCAGCAGCCCAGGCTGCCATGGCTTCCACTGCTCACAAATCAGGTTGGATCATTTCTCAGTGTGCTGACTCAGGATGTAGGCTTGTTGTTGCTACCTAGGGCCACTACATGTTCCCAAAAACATCACTTTCATTATCTATATCCAGGGGGCATCACTGGGAGGAAGCTCAGGCTGTAACAGTAAAGTTAGCACCAGCCCTGCTGTCTGCCCTGAGTGATCCTTGCACCCTCTAGGGCAGCATGACCCTCATCCTGCCTGGAGACGAGCCCTCTTCCTGGATGCATGCCCAGTCAGGGGCTGCGTGTTTCAATCTGCATAGCAGCTTCCTCAGGAAGTGTGGCCAGTCTGTATTACAGATGAGAAACTGAGTTGAGATACAGAGAGGTCAGAGGTCTGAGTGCTGAGGTGAGGGCTGTGCTGCTGGGAAAAGGGGTGAAGGAGGCTGAGTATGAGGGGCCAACTGACAACAGGTAGTCCACACCTATAGACTCCTATCAGATTTAAGTATTAATCTTTTTTTGAGGCAGTGTCTCACTCTAGCTCAAGATGGCCTGTAACATACACTGTAGCCCAAGCTGTCCTCAAACTCATATCTGTACTTGTGGAGTCCATAGGTCAACACTGGATGTCTTTTCTATCACTCTTCAACTTATTTTATTTTATTTGATAGAGGCAGATAGACACACATACACAGAGAAAGAGAATGAGCATGCCAGGCTCTTCAGCCACTGTAAATGAACTCCAGATGCATGTGCTAACTTGTGTATCTGGCTTAAGTGGGTACTGGATAATTGAACCTGTCTCCTTTGGCTTCACAGGCAAAGGCATTAACCACTAAGATATATCTACAGTCCCTTCTTTCTTTCTTTCTTTCTTTCTTTCTTTCTTTCTTTCTTTCTTCCTTTCTTCATGAGAGAGAGGCAGAGAGAAACTGAATTGGCATGTTAGGGCCTACAGCCACTGCAAATGAACTCCAGACACATGCTCCCCTATGTATCTGGCTCACATGGGTCCTGGGTAATTAAACCAGGGTCCTTAGGATTTGCATGCAAACAACTTCACGGCTAATCCATTTCCTCAGCCCCCTAACTTAATTTTTGAGACAAGGTCTATTTACCCAGCAAGCTCCAGGTATCCTCCTATCAACATCTCCACAGCACTGGGAATACAGGCACATACCACTGGGGCTGGCAGGGTGCTGGGAATTGCATTCAGATCCTCATGTTTGCATATCAAGCACTTTACCCACTGAGTCATCTCCCAAGACACCATCAAAGGACTTTATAGAAGGAAATGTGATGTGATGCCTTGGTGGAGTGGTTTTCCAGGTTAGCCAAGTTGACCACAGAGTAAAGTTGGAATGTTCAGTAAGCTGAACCAAGAGGCAGGGACAAATCACTCTGGGTCAAGAGCAGGATTGGCAGACAAGCACCAGCTGCCCAAGGGGACTCTCTTCTATTTTCTGACCAAGGCCCATCATTGGTGGGATCTTGTGGTGGTTTGATTCAGGTGTCTCCCATAAACTTAAGTGTTCTGAATGCTAGGTTCCCAGCTGATGGCAATTTGGGAATTAATACCTCCTGCAGGCAGAGTATTGTTGGGGGCGGGCTTATGGGTATTATAGCCAGCTTCCCCTTGCCAGTGTTTGGCACACTCTCCTGTTGCTGTTGTCCACCTTATGTTGACCAGAGAGTGATGGTTCATGCCATCGTTTTTCCTGCCATCATGGAGCTTCCCCCTCAAGACTGTAAGCCAAAATAAACCTCTTTTATCCCACGAGCTGCTCTTAGTTGGGTGATTTCTGCCAGCAATGCGAACCTGACTGCAACAGATCTCAACAGCCCTGAGATCCTTTGAAGACAATCAGTTGCTCCAGAAGACAGATCAATTCATTCTGTCTACCCATCCTGGGGCCCTGTACTCACTCTCCTGGTCAGTAGGTAGCTGCCAAGGACAAAATGCACCTTTTGGTGTATGGATGGATGGGAAGGTGAAATGATGTGGATGGGTGAGGGGTGTATGGATGGATGGGTGGAAGATGGATGAATGCAAGGAAAGAAAGGAAGATGTATGTAGATGTTGATGGGCAGGTAGATGGTTGGGTGTGTGGATGGATGAATGGATGGATGGATGTAAAGATGAGAAGATGTATGTAAGTGGGTAAGTGGGTAGAGGGAAAGATGGATGGATGGCAGAAGGAAGGACAGGAGGTGTAGAAGTACTTCAGTTACTTAAAGGCACTTGCTTGCAAAGCCTGACAACTCAGCTGCATGCCCAGAAGACAGAGATCCAAAGCACTCCTCCATTTCCTCAGTTACTTCAATTGGTTCTGATCCTTCTTCCAGTGTGTTTCCTGAATCTTGGAGAGTGTGTTAGAGATGTGTCATTTAGGACCATGCTTTCGGCAGCCTCATATTCTCAGCACTTTCACAAGTTTCCACAGGAGTGTAGCTTCCCTGACCGAAGGTGAGAGCTTCAATAACCCATGAACATAAGCAAAAATATTTAGAGGGCAATTAAATGCCTACAGCATATTAATTTAACCAAACTTCAATGATAGCATCTCCTCTAGAGTCTATGGCCTTCCAGCCACAGCCTTTTGACAGATTTTCAGTAGAAATCATGAATTCCTTCTTGTGGAGCAGGCTTCAAATCCAGTAAGGACAAGTATGTTACCGTTGTAAAATTCATGACACTAATACACCAGTGTGGCCCTATGAGAAAAGAGGGAGACAGAGAATGGGTGTGCCAGCAGCCCCTTAGCCACTGTGCGCCCCCTTGTGGGTAAGTGTGGCATTGTGCCCTGGCTTCGCTCTGCATGTGCCTACAAGTGGGATCTGGAGAATTGAATGGGTGTTCCTAGGCTTAGCAGGCAGTTGTGTTAACCACTAAGCCATCTCTCCAGCCCAAACCCTACAATTCTATATGCATAAATTAATAGACTGTTCTTGTGAAAGTTAGAAGACCAGAACCCTTAGAGGAATGTGGTTTATTAATGGCCCAGCTCACGAGGTTTCAGGAGAGAAAAGGAATTTATGAAGAAATGGCCTGGAGCACATGAATGTGACATTTTGACAAATAATCTGGCTTCATTATGCCCTTGTCAGAGAATGTGAGACTGAATCCAGAGTAAAGGATGAATTTCTTTGGCCAAGGAAATTTCCAAACATTATTATATTCAGGGTGTTGCATGGATACTATTTACTAATATTATTTACATATATAGCAAATGATAGAAAAAAAGTTGATTAGGAAACATTAGCTCAAAAATCGACCACCCAGGCTAACAAAGGGGACCATATGTGTGGATGAAGAGGGCCTGCCTGCAGGTCAAGCTGGTACCAGGACTTGGCAGTATCATCCATATGGTGCTATTTCTATAGGTATGAAAGATGGACAATTGTGGCAGTCATGGAGTCTTGCACCATGGCTATAAAGAGCAGCTAAGAACAGTATTGTGTGGAAGGGATTGAATTTCTGCAAGGAGACTGTGGTAGTTTGAATATATGTCCCCCCAATATATTCAGTATTTTATTAGTTTATAGTTTGCATCTGCAATCACCTTGCTAGAGGCAAGGTCACTGGGGGCCGGTCTTAAGGTGTGGTGATGGGTTTGAGATTCCATTGTAAAGATATGCAAATGTGTCTAGCAGGAGTTCCTGAAGTCTGCTGTGTGACCTTTTGGCTGTAGTTTGTTTTGCTCTGTGTGCTGTGGTGGCTGGTTGGTTTTCTCTCTCTGTTTGGCTCTATGAAGAGCAGGGCGCTTCTCCTGCTTTTATGGAACTTCCCCTGGATCTGTAAGCTTCAATAAATAATATCCCTTCCTCCATAACTGTGCCTGGTCTGGAAGTTCATCTCAGCGAACCTGAAGCTGTCTGCTACAGAGACCCTGTGTAGACAAGGTCCTATTTCCTGCGTGGAGGCCATGAGAGGGTGTTACGAGAAGTAAAGTTTTAAGATAAGTTGCAATAGAGATCCCAGGTATTTAGAGTGTCAGGAAGATAGGAAATCCTCTGAGGGAAAGTGCAGGCTGGGACAGAGACTGGTGCAGCTGTCATTGTGGGTGGGCAGAGCTATTTGAGCCCTTCTTACACCAGTTTTTCTATCATGATCCTCAGTACTTAAAATGGAGCTGAAGATTTGGTGTTTTTTTGCAGTGGCTATAGGCCCTGGTACTTTCTCTCTCTCTCTCAAATAAACAAAATAAAATATTGTGTCTGAGTGTGAAGTGGACAGGGGTGGGGATTGTAATGATTAATCTTAATTACCAGCCTGACAGGTTGTAAAATCCTCATGGAAACAAATCTCTGGTCACGACTGAGGAATTACCTGTATTTGGTTAATTGAATTGAAAATTCCCAATTTAAATGTGAGTGGCCATATTCCATGGTGTAAGGTTCATCCCAAGTAGCTTTTCACTAGATGCCACTAACAAATCTCTCCCTAGCAAAAACTGTGACTATCAGGATTATTGCTAAACTTCATCTAATAATCTATGGTTGGTTAAGAGACAGAGTAATTACACCAGTGAAAACTGCAGCAACTCATTCCAGTTTCCCACCAGTGAGTTTCAGCAACCATAATGTAGCACTCCTGATGTAGTGTCTACTTTACCTTTTATCCACAGTAGAGTCAACAGTCCAGAAGCTCTCAGGTTTAAATTTTTTGAAAATTCTTTTGTGGTAAATTCATGGCACCAACATTTGTAGGTCCAGGTCTCCATCAATATGTCTCTGGTGTATGGGAAGCTTTCTGGGAAGTGCTGAGAGGTAGTGTTTGAGGGAGTGGGCAGAGGAAGAAGTTAAGCATATGTACAATTGTGATAACCTCTGACTTTCCCATGGAAAGCATTGATACAAGTGTGACCCTTCACAGATGTTGAAAATGAGGCACGTCTGCCATGCTAAGTCAACCACAATTGGATACAAGCTGCCCCACCTTTTGTTGAGTAACGTGGTTCAGGGGAAGCTCTCCTTGTAGTCATTTTCAGCCAGCACTCCTGGGCCCTGGGGTAGTAGGTAGTACTCAAAACTGGGCTCCAAGACATTAACTGCAGTGTTTAACCTTAAAACTTCTCAACTGTTGAGTTAGAAAGGACTTACTTTTCCTACTGAAGAAAATCTGTGGCACCTTAGGATCATCAATGCTTTCACTTGGCAAATGTATACTAACAAACATATTCATGGTTGAGCTTCTAGTTGATAGTGATATTATCTTGTAATAATAAAAGTTAACTTTATGAAGCCTGGCATAGTAATGCACACCTTTAATCCCAGCACTTGGGAGGCAGAGCACTAAGAGGATGGCAGTGAGTTCAAGGCCAGCCTGACAGAACATAGTGAATTCCAGGTCATCCTGGGCTAGAGCAAAACCCTATCTTGAAAAAACAAACATAAGTTAACTTTTTGTGGAAGAAAAACCATGAGCTGTCAACCATGTGATATGTAACATCAATTGCTTATCCTTAAATATGTAATCAATGAAACAAGACAAGCTGGTAACATGTACATCAGAGCCCTTTAAGTGAGCCCAGAGTTTGAGGGCCGGTCACTTATGTTCCACAGGGTGAGTATCATGTCTCTGCTGCATTTGCAGGAGTAGTTTGCTTATTTGTGGGACAATCAAACTCAAAGGAACATTCCACTAGAAAAGAAGTCTATTTTCTCAGTAGGTCTGGGTTTTTAATATTTATTTAATTGTCCAGTGACCAGTGAAGGACAGTAGAATTCAATGTCTCTAAGGTAGATGTACCAGTGCTTTCATAAAATATTACCACTAATGAACTTTGATGATATCTTTAAATCTTCTTCATTTCAAAGGAATTTACCCCACATTTGGGAAAGGAATTGAGATACATTTTTACAAAACATATATGAGGTCAATATAATGTTTTAAACTATTCAAAGTCTAAAATATAAATATAATTAGTTACTGACATATCTACTTTTTCTACTGTCTGTAAATGTGTGCTACTCTGGTCACGGTGTGTGGTATTTGGCAACTGGAACCTAGTGTAGAGTGTGCCTGGATTCTGTTCAACATCCTACACTGCACATGACAGTCACACGTGGGAAAGAAGCATCCATTCTACAATATAAATTGTGTTGTAACAGTTAAGCCCTAACTCCATTTGTTGGGAAAATAAAATAGCTGACACTTTTGCCTTCCAAGGCACCTTTCAGTTGCCAACTTCCTAAATCCCTAGAGGGCCACATCTGCAACCCCATGGGGATTGAGGGTCATGCATGGGGGGTAGAGGCAATGTGTCTGTGCAAAATGTCCCAACTTGTGTCTCTCACTATCTGTGTACCCCTAGGATGTGGTTTTATCCACAATGAAGCTGAGTTGTCAGGCTTTGCAAGCAAGTGCCTTTAAGTAACTGAAGTACCTCTACACCTCCTGTCCTTCCTTCTGCCATCCATCCATCTTTCCATCTACCCACTTACCCACCCATCATCTATATCTACATGCCTACACACATCTTCTCATCTTTCCATCCATCCACCCAACCATCCATCCACACACCCAACCATCTACCTGCCCATCAACATCTACATACATCTTCATTTCTTTCCTTGCATTCATCCATCTTCCACCCATCCATCCATACACCCCCTCACCTGCCCATCAACATCTACATGCATATATACATCTTCCTTTCTTTCCTTGCATTCATCCATCTTCCACCCATCCATCCATACACCCACTCACCCATCCACATCATTTCACCTTCCCATCCATCCATACACCAAAAGGTGCATTTTGTCCTTGGCAGCTGCGTACTGACCAGGAGAGTGCGTACAGGGCCCCAGGATGGGTAGACAGAGTGAATTGATCTGTCTTCTGGGGCAACTGGTTGTCCTCAAAGGATCTCAGGGCTGTTGAGATCCCACCAATGATGGGCCTTTGTCAGAAAATAGAGGAGAGGCCCCTTGGGCAGCTGGTACTTGTCTGCCAACCCTGCTCATGACCCAGAGTGATTTGTCCCTGCCTCTTGCTTCACCTTACTGGGTCCTGACATCCCCACTTTCACTCTGTGGTCAACATGGCCTAACACCTTGAAAGACCACTCCACCAAGGCATCACATCACATTTCCTTCTATAAAGTCCTTTGATGGTGCCATGGGAGATGACTCAGTTGATAAAGTGCTACCTCTGCAAACAGGAAGATCTGAATGCAATTTCCAGCACCCTGCCAGCCCCAGAAGTATGTGTCTGTAATCCCAGTGCTGTGGAGATGGTGATAGGAGGCTACCTGGAGCTTGCTGGGTAACTAGACCTTATCTCAAAAATTAAGTTAGGGGACTGGGGAAACGGCTTAGCGGTGAAGATGTTTTCATGCAAAGCCTAAGGACCCTGGTTTGATTCCCCAGGAGCCACATGGGGGCAGGGCATGTGTCTGGAGTTCATTTGCAGTGGCTGGAGGCCCTAGCATGCCCATTCACTCTTTCTCTCTGCTTCTCTCTCATAAATAAATAAATAAATAAATAAATAAATAAATAAATAAATAAATAAAGTTGGGACTGCAGATATGGGTTAGTGGTTAGTGCATTTGCCTGTGAAGCCAAAGGAGACAGGTTCAATTGCCCATGACCCACTTAAGCCAGATGCACAAGATGGCACATGCATCTGGAGTTCATTTACAGTGGCTGAAGGCCCTGGCATGCCCATACTCTTTCTCTGTGTATGTGTGTCTATCTGCCTCTATAAAATAAAATAAAATAAAATAAAATAAAATAAAATAAAATAAAATAAAATAAAATAAAAAAAAAAGTTGAAGAGTGATAGAAAAGACACCCAGTGTTGACCTATGGCCTCCACAAATATAGATATGAGTTTGAAGACAGCTTGGGCTACAGTGTATGTTACAGGCCATCTTGAGCTAGAGTGAGACAGTGCCTCAAAAATAGTAACACTTAAATCTGATAGGAGTCTATAGGTGTGGACTACCTGTTGTCAGTTGGCCCCTCCTACTCAGCCTCCTTCACCCCTTTTCCAGCAGCACAGCCCTCACCTCAGCGCTCAGACCTCCGACCTGTCTGTATCTCAACCTCAGTTTCTCATCTGTAATGTGGACTGGCCACACTTCCTGAGGAAGCTACTATGGAGATTGAATCACACAGCCTCTGACTGGTGCATGCATCCAGGAGGAGAGCTTGTCCCCAGGCAGGATGAGGGCCATGTTGCCCTAGAGGGTGCAAGGATCACTCAGGGCAGACAGCAGGGTTGGTGCTAACTTTACTGTTACAGCCTGAGCTTCCTCCAGTGATGCCCCCTGGATATAGAGAATGAAAGTGATGTTTGGGATCATGTAGTGGCCCTAGGTGGCAACAAGCCTACATGCCAAGTCAGCACACTTAGAAATGTTCAAACCTGACTTGTGAGCAGTGGAAGCCATGGCAGCCTGGGCTGCTGAAAACAGGGAGTGGTGGGAGGGGCTGGTTCATTCCTAGGCTCTAGGCATGTCTGCCTTCTGTCCCACCAGATCACTGATCACTAGTCTCTTTCTGTAGATGGAGACTCTCAGCTGGTACCTGCTGTTGTGGTCACAGTGTTAGCTGTCATCCCAGGACTCCAAAGTCCACTGGCCATGCATGTGAGTGGATTGCGGATCCCTAGGGCTTAGACTGGGCCCAAGGTTTATGAGGAAGTTTGAAGCCATTTTGGAGGGTGTGGCCTCTTGAGGGGCCTGGATCTGCTCAGCCTGTGGTGAGATCCCCTAAAGAACCAGATTCGGAAACCCTGAGTGGTTCTGCTGGAACAATACTGACATCCAAGGAAAGCAGCCCCAGGACATCCCTGTGTTCCCTCCAGTAACAGATGTCCATAGGAGGGCCTAGACAAGCAGGAAGCATGGGGCAGCCACAGGCAGGGAAGGAGGCCCAATTTTGCAGCCAGATCATACATGTCACACTCCAGGAGGCTGGTGCCAGCACTCAGGCCTGACTTTGAATTCTCTCAGTCAATCTTCTGTGCAGTAAACAACCTTCCTCTGGGCATTTACTGGGCAATGCCTCAGATTCCTGTGAACTTCCTGTCACCCTTATATTCAAACCCAAATTTCAATAGTAAGACATTTTCAATCTGGGCATGCAGCTTGGCACTGCAGCTATTCAGGAGGTTGAATCAAGAGGATTGAAAGTTCAAGGTTTGTCTGGATTACAGATCAAGTTCAAGAGGAGCCTGGGTAACTTAGTGAGACTGTTTCCAAATGAAAGTATTAGATGGTGGGCTGGTGAGATGGCTCAGTGGATAAAGTATTTACTTGTAAAAGTAATAGGAGGGCTGGGCTGGACCTCAGTGCTAGAGCTCCTGACAAAAAACCCTCCAATGAAAGGCAAAGGGCATGTATGTGTGGTAGAGCACCTGCCTATGATAAGTGAGGAGCTGTGGTATAGTTCCATGGTAGGGTAATTGTCTAGAATGTCCCAGTGAAGGGATGGAGGTGTGGCTCAGTGATAGAGCATTTGACTAGAATCCCCCAATGAAGGGCTGGGGGCATGGGTCAGTTGTCAAAGCACATGCCTAAAACCTGCCGCTGAGGAGCTGGAGGTGTGGCTGTGTGGGAGAGCACTTGCCTAGAATCCCCCAGTGAGGGGCTGGGATGTGGTTCAGTCTTAGAGCACCTGCTAAAATCTGCCACTGAGGGGCTGGAGGTGTCTCACAGTGGTGTAGCACCTGCCTAGAATCCCCTAAGGAGGGTCAGGGACCTAGATTCCATCCCTAGCATGGCAGAAAGAAGTCACTTCTGTAAAAAGGGGAAAATCCCCATTAGGAGTCAGAGCTTGGAAGGAACTGGGGTGGCGCTCATCTAAAATGTGACATTTGAGGAAGGTGAGAAAGTAAATTTATGGGTCACTGGGCTACCCAGATCACATGGTACATCTCAAACATACTTTCACTGGAGACAGGGTGTTTGTTTTATAACTAGATCAACACACGGTATTTGGTTCCTATAAGTCACTACATATTACAACCCAGCCATCTTTCTACAGCCTGTGAGCAACAGGTGTGCACTGAGGCAGGAGGACAAAAGCACATGAGACCCATGCAAATTCCTCCCTGGTCTGTGGTGGATACAGTGAGGTAATGCATATCAATCTTTGGCAGTGGCTGGTCCGTGTATTTGTGAAGGAGGAGAGGAGAAATCCTGGAGGGCTTCCTATCGGAGAGGGTGCCACCTAAAAGCAACAAGAAAGAGCAACAAGAAGGGACTCAGATGCATATGGAACCTACAACAGAAGGAACTGCACTGGAGGAACTTTCTATCAAGGTATCTGAGGGCAAAGAGGGTTTGACTGAATAGTTGGAGAGACCTGAGAGGTACGTAGTGGGGTGTGTTTCTCAAAGTGCAATCATGGTGGCCACAGGGTGAGCATAAGGTCATGGTAACCAAGACAATAGTGTAGGAGCATCTCAGGAAATCTAGTTCTGGATTCCCAGATGAGCAGGGGGCTGATAGACTAGGCTGAGAACTTTCAAGACTAGGTTTCTGTCTGGTCTCTCGGACCCAGGATTGGATTGACTGTGTAGATGAGACATGCAAATAAATGTGTAGACAGAGTAGGTAAAATCGTGTCTCTGGACACTAGGATGGGAATGACTGGAGAATATGTGTAGAGGAGACAGGTTCACATTGCTGGGATGAACATCCAAGACAGACACAGTTTGTATGAGGCAGTGATTTATTTAAACCTTACAGATCCATAGGAAGTTCTACCCACAGTGGAAGAAGCTAGCTCCCATTCCTAAATCCAAGCAGAGAGAGAGAAACCACCACCAGCAAGCAGACACCTCACCAGAGCTCAAAACTCTCTGAATACATTTGGGCTGGAATTCAGATCTGTCCCAAAACACACCTTTGTCCTGGATCGCAGGCTCTGCACCCAGTGTCATCCTCTCAGTACCCATGTTTCAAGCTTCAGTAAAACACTTGAGTCTATGGGGGACATATGTTCAAATATCCACAGTGTGCTTCCCCTCTTACCTGAAATTCATTCAAAAAACCTCCATTCACCACATATGAGGAAAGACCCAGGACAGAGGCCAGGACAACTGGCTGGAAATGTCCATCTCCAGAGCTGGCAGAGGGCAGTGAGTTTTTCTGGCTTCATGTGACCATTGGTGACTCTGTCTATAGCATCTCAATCCCAGGTTAGGACTTAGCCATTTCTGGTGTGATACAAGCATGCTAGTCAAAGAGCCATGCCCCAGCTCCTCACTGGGGGATTCTAGGCTAGTGCTCTACTGCTGAGTCACACACTCAGCCCCTCAATGACTGAATTTTAGCAAGTATTCTATAACTGAGCTACATCCCCAACACTCAGTGCCATATTCCCAGGAGGAGTTAGACCCCTGGGTTGACAGGCCCAGCTATCATGAAGCCAGGAACCTCAGGCAAGCAGGTGGACATGGCCTGAGATGTCTTGGCTCTGCCTGTTTCTGTTGGACAAAAACTAGTCTAGTAAGTTCTCAGGGGCATATACAGGGTTCAGCGCAACTCATTGTTTAGGAAAGGCAGTCTTACAGGAAGAGAAAGGCAGGCCTTCAGTGTAGGGAGAGTTCTAGAATTCTCTTCTGCTGTGGATGTGATCCTGATGTGATCAAGGTGCCTTGCTCCTGCCTTCCCTGAGGGACAAGAGTGCCAAGTGCAGCTCACCCTACCTCAAATGTGTCATTCTTCTCCTCCCTCCTTCACACTTTCCCTCCCTCCCCTTTCCTATCTCCCTTTGTACTACTACTTTTCTTAATTTCTGTCTTTCATATTGTTTGTAGGATGTAAAAATGTTTAATTATAGGTTGCATTTATCAAATTATTTATGCATTTATGTGTGTATGAGCAGTGTCTCCTGCTACTGCAGAAGAATGTCCATCTGGCTTTATCTGGGTGCTGGTGAGTTGAACCAGGTTGGAAGGCTTGTACAAACAAGTGTCTTTAACCACTGATCCATCTCCCAAGTCCCTTTTTGTTTTGATTTAATTTTTGGTATAGGATCTCTCTCTAGCTCAGCTGACCTGGAGTTCACTATGTAGTCTCAGGCTGACCTCAAACGCAAAGTGATCCTCTTATCCCTGTGTCCTGAATGTTGGGATTAAAGGTATGTACCACCACGCCCAGCCTGTTTGGATTTTATACAGGGTCTCACTCTGTAGCCTAGGGCTGCCCTCATGCTAGAAACCCTGGAAGTAGGGCGAGATTTGAGAAAGGTGTTCTATGGGATCTTGCCTTTGAAGAAACTTATTGGCTCCACATGTTCCTCTTTCTGGCTTCCTGTTTCCTGACTGCTAAGAGGTCAACAGCTTTGCTCTGCCCTGGTTTTCTGGCACCATGATGCTCTGCTTCTCCACAGGCCCAAAGCAATGGGGACAGCTGACCATGGACTGAAAACCACTGAAGCTGTGAGACAAAAGTAAAATAAATCCTTCTTCCCAAACCTTACTTGTTCAGTTAAATTACTTTCAGTGGGAAAAAGTCATTAACATATTTCCATTATTAACATGCAGAAATATATATTTCTGCAGCGTCCATTGTGGAAGAGATTCCAGAAAGAATGTAAGAACCAAAGAAAGGGTAGGACTCCTTACAACGTGCTCCTCCAGAAACAAAATGGCCTGGCTATCCATGACCTCTCAGTGCTTGAAACTGTCTACACAAGACCATCATAATCAAAAGAGAGAGACTGATTGAGAGGAGAGGGGATGTGATGGAGAGTTGAATTTCAAAGGGAAAGTGGAGGGAGGGAGGGAAGTACCATGGGATATGGTCTACAATTAAGGAAGTTTTCAATAAAAAATAAATTAATTAAAAGAAGGGTACGACTCCTTACAATGCAACTGTCCAGACAGAAATTGGCCTTGATATCCATGACCTTGCAGTGCCTAGTAATACCTTTGCAAGACCCTCAAAATAGAAGAAAAAGATGATGACATCAAATTAAAAGAGAGACTAATGGAGAGAGCGAGGGGATATGACGGAGAATGGAGTTCTGAAGGGGGATGGGGTAGGGGAGGGAAATATCATGGTTTTTGTCTGTAAGTATAAACATTGCCAATAAAAAAATTTTTAAAATAATTTTAAAAATGCAAGAAAAAAAAGAAATATATATTTCTGTATAAAAAGCCTTTGACAAAAATCAGTGTGTATGTAATATTTTCTCCCATCCCACGTCTGGTCTTTCCACAGTCTCAATTGTATATTTTGATGGACAGTTTTAGTTATGATAGACCAATTTAGTCCTATGTGTTTGATCTTAGATGCCTTGCCTGTGGTGGTTAAGAAATCTTTGCTTACCCTTTAAATATACCTTTAATTCATCTCTTCTCCTTACCAAACCTGCCCCTGCCCAGCTGTCTGATCAGTTTCTCTGATTTGTCTACCCTCCACACTGATCTTCTCCCCTGGCTTCTGCACCCTCTACCCTTCTTCCCTACTTGCAGTCTACATGACCCCTTCTGCCTATGGACAGGCCTGTCCCATCTTGGCATACCTGAGACTGGCACAAGCTTCCGTATGTGCTAGGTGCTCAATAAAACCATAAATTAAGGTCTTGGTGTCCAGCTATGGAGAATTAAACTTGTTAATTAGTTCTACACACCACCTCATCAGGAATACCTGAACAAAGCCAGGGAAACAAGAGTTATGGAAAAATCAACATGGATAGGAAAGTTTCCTATCTTCAAACTGGAGTGTTACACAAACATCACCAAAACGTACATCTTTGTGTTTTTTTTTTATTTTTGCTTCAGCCCTCAAACTATGGCAAACTCAGAGCATGTGGCTCTGAAGAGTGCTGGAGTCAAAAAGCCCTGACCTGGGGAACCCCAATGGGCAGGGCTACTGAGTGCTAGGCAGCTGTCTGAGGCCAGGTGCTTCCCTTGGAACCCCAACTTTCCTTCAAGAATTAGGGAGAGACTGAATAGAATGACCTTGAGACCCCAGCAGGACCTTAGCATTGTTGAAATTCCCATGGTACCCATGGCCACAGAGACTCTAGGAAAATGATCTACGGCTCCAAGCCCCACCTCTCACAGGAGGATTTTCCCCAGGTTCTTTACTACTGACCTATATCCTTGCTCTTAGGTCACACTATGTATCCCAGGTTGGCCTTAAACTTGTCATCTTCATGTTCAGCCTCCTGAGCACATGACGGGCCTAAACTACCAGGCCTTGTTCTTGATGCCCTGCCATTTTCAATGACATCTATACAGCTGTTCCCAAACTACAAGAAACCATTTGAGGCTGAAGGCATCATAGAAAATCCTTCCTATGGTGGATCCCCTTAGATCTTGGCCTCTCACAGCTTTGGGACATGAGTACTAGGATCCCTTTTAAGCAAGAGAGAAACTGAGGATGCATAGGGCTAAATGATGTACCAGACAGAAGATGTATCAAGATGGGATCTGTCCCTATGGGTCCAGGAAAGTATCTGCTTCCAGCTACCAGAGCGGCCAGAACTAGGAACTACATTGGGTCCTGAATGAAGGGGACTGGTGTCACCTGGAACTACAGGGAATTTGTGGGGCTTAAGCAGGCTCAGTGATAAAGATAGGATGAGAGAGCTGAGTGAGGCCCTGTGCATTTGGGGTATCCTCTGTCGCCAGTGGTACCAGGTCCCACTAAGGACTATGCACATTTTCCATTATTTATGTTACTGTAGCAAAGTCAAAATTTCTGGGTCCCCAAATTGGCAACTCCACAGATTCTGTTTTAAACAGAGTCTACTTTTTTGCCTCTATGGCCAGCATCCACATTTGTCGGGTCCTACAGCCATGGGAAGTACCTTCTCTTCCCCAAATGGATCCCCTATAGATGGATTTCCTTCTCATGACACTAAGAGATGAGTTGGTCTAGGCCATTGTCAAGTGGGTGTACCAGGTCCCACAGATGCAGGTTGGATCCATATAAATGGATTGGGTGATGCTACATTGAGACAATCTTGGAGGTGCCTCTGTAGGCCCAGAAGTCTGCCTCACAGCCTTTGATAATGTTATAGAAGAGGAAGTATACATGCCCACCTCCACAGGCTCCACCAGCCTCCTCTCACTCCCCCATAGGTGGAGGCTGTGACAGGCTGTGGAGCCATCCTCAAACCCTGAACAGAAACACCACTGTCCTTGGTCACCAGCGTGACCCTGGGTGTGGAGGGAACATAACATCAGCCAGGGTCACCAAAAGCCCAGTGAGCCTAGGAAGGGATATCATGAGCATAGCTCAGGGGTTGACCCAGCCTCTAGGTTCCAAAGCAGGCTTCCGCTGGGCTCTGTGCCTCTCTGCTCCACTAGAACAGTCCCCCATGTACACTTACTATAGACCACTGCTAGAGGACTTCACCTCCATGGTCAGTCCAAGGGCCTGCACTACAGCTAGCTGTGGCCATATCCCATTCTGACATCATAAGCTAAGCTGGTCATTCCTGTTCCCAGCCCTGCCTCCATCCATTCTAGGAATATCTCCCTTGGTTCTCCCCTAAGCCTGGCTCCCATCAGCATATCTGTCTCTATGCTGACCTACTGGTCCTTTCCATGTCGACACTCATGAGCCCCCTGGAAATTGCAGCCTTCACCTCCCACCTTTCTTCCTTTCAGTTTTCCTCTCTGGCTATGATTCCTACTTCACTAGAGTACTTGCTAAAATCCTCCAGTGAGGGGCTGAGGGTGACTCAGTAGCAGAGCACCTCCTAGAATCCCTCAGTGAGACATTGTGGACATGGCTCAGCTGTAGATTCTTGCTTAGAATCTATCCATGAGGGGCTGTGGGTATGTTTCAGCCTGCTTAGAATCCCCCTGTGAGGGGCGGGGCCACGGTAGAGGACTTGACTGTTTGGGCAAGGCACTGGGTTCCATGCTCAACACAACAAGAAGAGGACCAAAAGGAGAATGAGGAAGGAGAAAAGATGCTGGTGTCCACCATGTGCCTTAATACCCAATATCTTCCTCATATTATTGGGAAAACTGAGACCCAGAGAGAAGAAGGGGCTTTTCCAAGGTTTTCTGGGATCTTTGATGACAGCAGGTGACCTAACAACTCCTATCCAGACCCCTTTCCTGGTCATGCTGCTCCACAACCACTCAATGTGGACCTGGGAAGCCCCTCCAAGTCATGCGGTCAGAGGTCTATTTTCCCCACCTTATAGGACCAGCCTGCTGATGGCCACCAATAGCTACGGGTTTGGGTTTGTTTCTGGGATAGGTTTTATTGACAAAGTGTCTAATGTATCCCTCGCTGACATCAAAATCAACATGTGGCTAAGAATGACCTTGAATTCCTCATCCACTTCCCAAGTGGTGGGATTACACACATGAACCACCGCACGTGGCTCAATGCTTAGATTTTGATGAACACTAATGGATCAGGACTGTGAACCTATCTGAGTGCCCATCTCCAGGCTGGCATCATTCCCACTCAGTTCGCTTCAGTCCCAGGGCACCCAGGTACTAGACATGATACCTCAACTTATCACTGAGGCAACATTAATAAGAGAAATGGGATGTAACCACCCCCTGTGGACATTGAGGGTGTCCAGATCCTCACATAGGATTGAGTTTGGACTGTCCCTGTCTCACCCACCAGGCCGGTCATAGCTCTCTGTGTCTTTCCATCAGACTGAGTCAAGGTCCTTTATGTCTCCCCACAAGACTAGCTAAGTCTCCTCTGTGTCTCCCCCATTACATTGGGTCAGGGCCCTCTGTGTGTCCCCCTTCAAACTGGGAGCCCTGGGAAGATACAGCATTGACTTCTCTGAGCAGGTGTTAGGAAGCTGTCCTCAGCCCTGCAGCTCAGGCCAGGTGGAGTTGGGCCAGGGCTGCAGGCCCTCTGAGGTAGACCAAGCAGAAGAGTCATGGACTTTAAGCCAGTGAAGCTGGAGTGGTGCAAGGGTCCTGATCAGGACTGAGTGGGGTCACTGCCTTCAAATCCACAGCATCCCTGTTTTCATCACCTAGCTGAAAATTCCAGTCTGTGAAGAGACCTTATTACTGTGGCTGGCCCCTCAGCTTCCTGAGCACCAGGCACAGCTGTCGACACTCACCTTAGCCAGTGACACTTTGCCTCATCCCTCAGCTCTGAGCGCTGTAAGTGTCATAAAATATCCTGCATACTGTCTGCTTGCCATTGTGGGGCATCTCATTGCAAAATTTCCTTATCTCAATTAGAGGACAAGACAGTGCCCACCCCAGCCTGCAGCCCTCCTGGCTGCCAGCCTCTCCCAACATCATTGCACACAGCCCTGACAAAGTTTGCATGACAAGCTCAGCTGGATTCCTAGGTAGTGTGTTCCTGAAAACTAGAGAGAAGCTGCATTACTGTAGTCCCACCAAGGTCCTGGGTCACTGCTCCAACTTAGCCAAAGCCTGACAGATGCATTATAAGCCTCAAGCTTCTACTTTTCAATCCACCAAACAGGCTGAGGGCCTTCAAAGATAAAAAGCACTCTTCCCTTCCCATGAACATCCCAAAGGGTCCCAACTAAATTCCTGTTCTCCCCTAGTACCTAACTCACATTAGAACAGAAGGGGCCTCCTTATAGGTTATGCCCACACCTCCACAGCAGAGGATTCTAGGCAGAAACTCTTCCACTTAGCCACACCCCAGCCCCTCAGTGGAGGAGTCAAGGCAAGTGCTCTGCCACTGAGCCACCCCACACTCCCACACTGGGGTTTTCTAGGCAGGAGCTCTATAACTGAGCCAGACCTCAGCCTCTCACTGGAGGAATTTCAGTAAGCGCTGTCCGGCTGAGCCACACCCCTGCTCCTTTCTGGGAGATTCTAGACAAGCACTTTACAGAAATATTAAGGTGTGAACAGCAACTCAGACCACCCAAGATCAACCCTGAGTGTGTCGGAGTCCAGATCTTGATCTTCAGGGCCAGTCAGAGGCAGCCTGAGGGGAGGGTGACCACACTGCCTACCTCCCTGTACAGCCACAGCCCAGTCTGACCCTTCCTTTCAGTCGTAACAGCCTCCAACTTGGAGATGACTATGCAGAGGATACCCCAGAGTCAGGAGAGAAAGGGAACAGAGATGGCCCCATTTTCTAGCCCCAGACAGGATATTGAGTCCCAGGAGACTGTTAGTGGTTCCATTATAGTTATTCTTTTCTCAGAGCACCTGGAACAACCACCATGACCTCTCTGAGCATGCTCAGACTCCTTATTGGTGAAACACAGCTCTCTGATCCTTTCACTGAGACTGTGGTGGCTACAAAATTGGACAAGGTGAATATTTTTAGAACCATTTTCCCCCATAGCTCTTTGCCTGTCACTCACCATCAAAAGGGGACAGACAGGCAAAAGAGGCAGGTAGATGAGGGAAATAAGCTGGGTGTGATGGCACATGTCTTTAATGCCAGCACTCAGGAGGCTGAGGTAGGATGGTCACTGTGATTTCAAGGCTTGCCTAAGATTACACAGTGAATTCCAGGTCAGTCTGGGCTAGCATGAGATCCTCCTCAAAAAAAAAAAAAAAAAAAAAGGGTGGAATAATAGGAAGGAAGTGGAAGGTGCTGTCTTGATTGTGGGTAATGATCCTAGGTGGAAACTGATGCAGGGCCTGGGATGGTGTGCGCTTCTAGGGGACGGTGCTTGGGGAGAGGCACACCAGGTTCTCAACTGTGCTTCTGTAAACATCAGGGCCCCATAGGGAGACATGTCTACTACCTATCCCTAGCCCTCCCCACCTCCTGAGTGCCTCCCCTCACCCTAAAGTTTCTCCCTAAACATGGTGATGGGCCTGAACCTCCTTCTCATGGCATCCAACTCCTCATTTTTGACATTGATGCAACCTGGAGGAGGAAGTGGGGCAGAAGTATGTTGTGCACAGAAGAACACTAAGCTCACAGCCCATCAATCAATGCCCTGACCTTTGTACATCCCCAGTCATCTATTCCTGATTGGTGGCCTGCACACTGCAACACCTCCCCACCCAGCTCCAAGTTTTCCCATTACTACATCATCCAGCCAGTGCAGTAATGCTGTTCCTCATGTCCTCCTTGTCAATGAAACCATCCTGATTCTGCTCCATGATGGTGAAGGCCTGACAGAAACATGTACCCTGAGCAGCCATGATCTACCCTGTCCAGATGGCCACACACCCTTCCCAAGGGTGTTCTCCTGACACCTGCTGCCAAAAGGACCCCATTTGGGGCTCCTCAAACCCCAGCCCTGTGGTCTACTGTGTCTCAGTGCTTACTGGAATTCAGCATGCTGGGAAGCTCCACACTCAGTCCTCATTTCATGACCACACCAACCCAGACAGGGAAGCTGAGGCTCAGAGAGGAAAGGCCTTGCCTGAGGTCACATGACATAAACTCAGGTATATGTAGAGGAGTCAGCAAGTCACATCTCCAGGCAAGGTGACATGCCATGATGGCCATGGAAAATGATGACAACGTGCAGCCACTGAGGTCTCCTTGAATAAATTTCTTTTAGAAATTCTTTATTCATTTATTTGCAAGGGAGAGAGATAATAGTGTAGCCAAATGCATGAGGGTTTCTTGCCACCATGAAAAAACTCCAGACACACAAACCAGTTTGTACATCTGGCTTTACATGGATACTGGGGAATTGAACCCAGGCCATGAAGCTTTGCAAGCAAGCACCTTAACTGCTGAGCCATTCTCTCCAGCCCTCCTTCAATAATTTTCATGTGTTCTGTTAATCCCCAAAAAAGTCCTCTCAACCTAGTTAAACTTCTGGTTCTGAGTCTGACTGAACATTGAGAAGGCACTGGAGCAGGCTCCACCTTCTGCTCTCTTCCAGGCTCTGCTTGGCACCTGTAGGGGACCAGTTGTCACTTTCTCAAGAGGTCAGCCAGAACCAGTCAGGACTCAAATCTCAAAGCATCACAATTCTGACTGACAGCCCCACCCTCCTGGCACCCACAGCACAGCTAGGGATAATTAGGACATTTCTCAATCAAGGCAGGAAATCTTCAGTGTCTGGCATGCAGGCCTAGGTACCTGCTGCAGGCCCAGTCATTTCATCCCAGTCCAGGCCACTTTTCTCTCTGTGGCCCAGATGGGCTTATTTCTGACCTTGGGCCCTAGGGAGGGCTTTTTGTCACTACTCCTGCCACCCTCTGCCCAGCTGAAATATGGGCCTGTTCAGCTGCTAAAAGTTTCAGACTGTTCTAAGCATAATCTTTGGGCCTTTTGTTCTACAAGATCCATCCATGGACAGGATCTCAGGGCTATTCTTCTTGTCTTCCTGGAGCTCCTACTCACTCTAAACCTGCTTTAACCAGATTTCTCTCCCAACATCTTTTCTCTCACCCAAGAATTCTTTGTTGTTAAAAATGTGATAGAGGGGCTGGAGAGATGGCTTACTGGTTAAGGTGCTTGCCTGAAAAGCCTAACAACCCATGTTTGATTCCATCACACTCACACCTAAAATGAGGTCCACATGTGTCTGGAATGCATTGGTAGTGGATGGGGGCCCTGGAGTGCCTAGCCTATGTGTCTGTCTTCTTTCTCTACCTCTGTTTGTAAATAATTTTTTAAAATGAAAATAAAAATGTGATATGTGTGTGGATGTGTGTTTATATGTTTTCATGTGTGCAGTGCTGTGTGTATGCAAGTATACATGTATACAGGCAGTGGGGATGAAAGACAATTTTGTGTGTTATTCCCAGGAATGCCATTGGCAGTTTTTGAGATAGAGCCTCTCACTGGCCTGGAACTCACCAAATAGTCTATACTGGCTGGCCACTCAGCCCCAGGGACTCTCCTATCTCATCTCCCCAGTGCAAGCACCTGCAGCACCACACCTGGTTATTTTATATGGATTCTGTGGATCAAACTCAGGTCTTTAGCTTACAAGGCAAACACTACCCAATGAGCTTCATCCCCAAGAACATTTTTTTGGGAACAGGTCTTTCTATACATATCCCAGGCAGCCTTTGAACCCATGATGCTCCTGTCTCTGCTTCCTGAGTGCTGGGATAACAGGTGAGTGTCACTGTGCCCATCTGCACAGATCCCCAGCCTTGTCCTCCAAGAAGTCTTCCTGTATCCCAGACCACTTCCCACACTGCCATTGCCCATGCCCCCATCATTCCTCTATATGTCTGCCTCCAAATTTACAGACCTCAAGAGTAAGATCCCTTGCCCCCCTTGTCTGCCTGGACTTAGCTCTGAGCTGCGATCACCTCAAGTTTGTAAGCAGCTGCTCAGAATCCAGGTTTCACTTACACCACCCATGAAGCTATGCCTCCCATGTCTCTATCCTCACTTCCTACTTCTAGATGTTTCTTACAAAATATCCTGTTGTCCAAGAGACACTTTCCTCCCCACACTGGACATTCACCAAGTTAATTGTCTCCAGAGCCCACTGCGGGACTTTTCCAATCATCATTCCAGCCCCAGCCTTAAACAGTGAGAGAGGAATGTCTGAGATCAGCACTCTCATCCCAGGAACAATACCTTCCTGGCCAAAGCCCTGTCTAGTTTCCCTGGTAGGGGCTTCCCAAATTCTTCACCTCCACTTACGCTCCTGTGTGTGGTCTTCCCAGTCCCCCTTCACTTCCTCAGACTCCTGGACCTGGTAGGAGCAGCAGTGCCCAGCTAATTGTAATTAACCTTTACTGGGTGCTTTGTCTCTGCTATTCCTTTGAAAGGGGGCTGACAGGGCAGCAAAGGCCACAACACTAGGTGCTGTAAAGCTTCTGTACTATTTATAAATACCTTCAGACATCATAAAGATAGGAACTTCCCTGTGGTGTTCATCTCTTGTAATTATACATATAATGTAAATATACATTCCACACTATTGTGTATTCACTTCTGTTGATGAGATATTTTACCTCTTCTCAGGGCTGCTTTCCATCTCATCACTCTACACACACACACACACACACACACACACACACACACACACACCCTTCTCCATCCCAGCTTTTTCCTGTCTATCTCATGCCTTTCCTGTGTGCCAAAACTTTGCAGGGGAGGAAGGCAATATTTTGACTGCACAGAGGAGACCTGAGATGGAGTCCTCACCCGGCCTTGAGCTCACAGCAAACCAGAGATAAAGGGAGAAAGGGAAGAGGAAAGGAGGGAAGAAGAAAAAGGGGAAAGGGAAGAGAAGAAAGGAAGGAAGAAAGAAAATGAGTGGGAAAGGGAGGAGAAGAATAGAAAGAAAGGGAGAAAAAGTGGGAAAGGTGATGAGTGGCAGGATGAAAGGATGAAAAGAGAGGGAGAAATGAAGAATGGAAAGAAGTAGAGAAAGGAAGGAGGGAGTAAGGGAGAGAAGAAAAGATGGCAGAAAAAGAGGGTTAAATGGAGAAGAATTGGAAGGAAGGAAGGAAGGAAAGAATGAAGGAGAGAAGAAGGAAGGAGGACAAGGGGAGGAGGGCAGGTCTGCAGATCCCAGGCCTAAGCATAGTCAATCCCTGTGGACTGACCATAGTGTTTCATGCACACACAGTAGGCCTTTGGGATCTTCTGGCCCCACAAATCACACCATCACACCAGGCCTCCTCAAACCCCAGGAGTCCTGCACATGTTCTCTGGGTAACCTGTGAGCTGCAAAGCTTCTGCTTTATTATAGCTGCACCCTAGGTACCAGGAACCCTGCATCTGCTCTCTGGGTATGTGTGGGGTGGGACACAAGCTCTGTGAACTGCAAAGTCCCTGCTTCAGCACAGCTGCACCCCAGTGTCCATCAAAAGACACAGCTCTCACCTCAAAGGGGATTAGACATAGTTTAGTCTAGGCCAAATGTGAGTGACCATGGCCCAGGAACACAGATTTATGTTACCCCAAATTCCCTGTCCAAATGTTTTAACAGTTTCATGAAGTTTTCATAGTTACATAAGTCAGCTCATAAATCAAGGCACTGTTCAAATACATTCAAACTCCAGTGCAGTTCCTTCTGTTGTAGGTTCCATACCCACCTGAGTCCTTTCTTAAAATTTTTTTATTATTTTATTTATTTTTGTAGAGAGACACAGAGAAAAAGAGATAGAGAGGGAGAGGAAGACAGATAGAGCTGGGCGCGCCAGCAGTCTCAGCTGCTGTGAACGAAATCCAGATGTGTGCGCCCTCTTGTGGGCAAGTGCGGCATTGCGCCCTTGCGTCACTTTGCATCTGGCTAAACCTGGGACCTGAAGATCGGAACCGGGTTCTTAGGCTTAGCAGGCAGGCTCCTTAACTACTAAGCCATCTCTCCAGCCCCTGAGTCCCTTCTTGTTGCTTTTTCTTGTTGCTTTTAGGTGGCACCCTCTCCTATAGGAAGCCCTCAGGGATTTCTCCCTCTCCTCCTTCATAAATACATGGACCAGCCACTGCCAATGGTCCATATGCATTACCTCACTGTATCCACCATAGACCAGGGAGGAATTTGCATGGGTCACATGTGCTTTTGTCCTCCTGTCTCAATGCAGACCTGTTGCTCACAGGCTGTAGGAAGATGGCTGGGTTGTACTATGTAGTGACTTCTAGGGACCAAATATCGTGTGTTGATCTAGTTATAAAACCCTGCCTCCAGTGCAAGTATGTTTTGAGATGTACCATGTGATCTGGGTAGCCTAGTGACCCATAAATTTACTTTCTCACCTTCCTCAAATGTCACCTTTTGGATGAACTCCTCCCGAGTTCCTTTCAAGCTCTGACTCCTAATGTGGATTTTGCCAATTTTACAGAAGTGACTTTTTTATGCCATGCTAGGGATGGAATCTGGGCCCCTGACCCTCCTTAGGGGATTCTAGGCAGGTGCTACACCACTGTGAGACACCTCCAGCCCCTCAGGGGCAGGTTTTAGGCAGGTGTTGTAAGACTGAACCACATCCCAGCCCCTCACTAGGGTTTTCTAGGCAAGTGCTCTACCACAGAGCCCCACCTCCAACTCCTCAGTCGCAGAATTTAGGCAGGTGCTTTGACAACTGACCCGTGCCCCCAGCCCTTCATTGGGGGATTCTAGTCAAATGTTCTATCACTGAGTCACACATCCATCCCTTCACTGAAAGATTCTAGACAAATACTCTACCACTGAGCTATGCCATAGTTCCTCACTGATCATAGACAGGTGCTCTACCACACATCCATGCCCTTAGCCTTTCATTGGAGGGTTTTTGTCAGGAGCTCTAGCACGGAGGTCCATCCCAGCCCTCCTATTACTTTTACAAGTAAATAATTTATCCACTGAGCCATCTCACCAGCCCACCATCTAATACTTTCAGTTGGAAACAGTCTCACTAAGTTACCCAGGATCCTCTTGAACTTGATCTATAACCCAGACAGACCTTGAACTTTCAATTCTCTTGATTCAGCCTCCTGAATAGCTGCGATGCCAAGCTGCATGCCCAGATTGAAAGTGTCTTACTATTGAAATTTAGGTTTGAATATAAGGGTGACAGGAAGTTCACAGGAATCTGAGGCACTGCCCAGTAAATGCCCAGAGGATGTTTGTCTACTGCACAGAAGATTGACTGAGAGAATTCACAGTCAGGCCTGAGTGCTGGCACAGCCTCCTGGGGTGTGACATGTATGATCTGGCTGCAAAATTGGGCCTCTTTCCCTGCCTGTGGCTGCCCCATGCTTCCTGCTTGGACATCTCCTATGTACATCTGTTACTGGAGGTAACTCAGGGATGTCCTGTGGCTGCTTTCGTTAGATGTCAGTATTTTTCCAGCAGAACCACTCAAGGTTTCTGAATCTGGTTCTTTAGGGGACCTCACCACACGTTGAGCAGATCCAGGCCCCTCAAGAGGCCACACACTCCAAAATGGCTTCAAGCTTCCTCATAAGCCTTGGGCTCAGTCTCAGCTGTAGGGATCCTCAATCCACTCACATGCATGGCCATTGGACTTTGGAGTCCTGGGATGACAGCTAACACTGTGACCACAAAAGCAGGTACCAGCTGAGAGTCTCCATCTACAGAAAGAGACTAGTGATCAGTGATCTGGTGGGACAGAAGGCAGACATGCCTAGAGCCTAGGACTGAACCAGTCCCTCCCACCACTCCCTGCTCTTCAGCAGCCCAGGCTGCCATGGCTTCTACTGCTCACAAGTCAGGTTGGAACATTTCTCAGTGTGCTGACTCAGGATGTAGGCTTGTTGCTACCTAGGGCCACTACATGTTCCCAAACATCACTTTCATTATCTATATCCAGGGGGCATCACTGGGAGGAAGCTCAGGCTGTAACAGTAAAGTTAGCACCAGCCCTGCTGTCTGCCCTGAGTGATCCTTGCACCCTCTAGGGCAGCATGACCCTCATCCTGCCTGGAGACGAGCCCTCTTCCTGGATGCATGCCCAGTCAGGGGCTGTGTGTTTCAATCTGCATAGCAGCTTCCTCAGGAAGTGTGGCCAGTCTGTATTACAGATGAGAAACTGAGTTGAGATACAGAGAGGTCAGAGGTCTGAGTGCTGAGGTGAGGGCTGTGCTGCTGGGAAAAGGGGTGAAGGAGGCTGAGTATGAGGGGCCAACTGACAACAGGTAGTCCACACCTATAGACTCCTATCAGATTTAAGTATTAATATTTTTTGAGGCAGTGTCTCACTCTAGCTCAAGATGGCCTGTAACATACACTGTAGCCCAAGCTGTCCTCAAACTCATATCTGTACTTGTGGAGTCCATAGGTCAACACTGGATGTCTTTTCTATCACTCTTCAACTTATTTTATTTTATTTGATAGAGGCAGATAGACACACATACACAGAGAAAGAGAATGAGCATGCCAGGCTCTTCAGCCACTGTAAATGAACTCCAGATGCATGTGCTAACTTGTGTATCTGGCTTAAGTGGGTACTGGATAATTGAACCTGTCTCCTTTGGCTTCACAGGCAAATGGCATTAACCACTAAGATATATCTACAGTCCCTTCTCTTTCTTTCTTTCTTTCTTTCTTTCTTTCTTTCTTTCTTTCTTCCTTTCTTCATGAGAGAGAGGCAGAGAGAAACTGAATTGGCATGTTAGGGCCTACAGCCACTGCAAATGAACTCCAGACACATGCTCCCCTATGTATCTGGCTCACATGGGTCCTGGGTAATTAAACCAGGGTCCTTAGGATTTGCATGCAAACAACTTCACGGCTAATCCATTTCCTCAGCCCCCTAACTTAATTTTTGAGACAAGGTCTATTTACCCAGCAAGCTCCAGGTATCCTCCTATCAACATCTCCACAGCACTGGGAATACAGGCACATACCACTGGGGCTGGCAGGGTGCTGGGAATTGCATTCAGATCCTCATGTTTGCATATCAAGCACTTTACCCACTGAGTCATCTCCCAAGACACCATCAAAGGACTTTATAGAAGGAAATGTGATGTGATGCCTTGGTGGAGTGGTTTTCCAGGTTAGGCCAAGTTGACCACAGAGTAAAAGTTGGAATGTTCAGTAAGCTGAACCAAGAGGCAGGGACAAATCACTCTGGGTCAAGAGCAGGATTGGCAGACAAGCACCAGCTGCCCAAGGGGACTCTCTTCTATTTTCTGACCAAGGCCCATCATTGGTGGGATCTTGTGGTGGTTTGATTCAGGTGTCTCCCATAAACTTAAGTGTTCTGAATGCTAGGTTCCCAGCTGATGGCAATTTGGGAATTAATACCTCCTGCAGGCAGAGTATTGTTGGGGGCGGGCTTATGGGTATTATAGCCAGCTTCCCCTTGCCAGTGTTTGGCACACTCTCCTGTTGCTGTTGTCCACCTTATGTTGACCAGAGAGTGATGGTTCATGCCATCGTTTTCACTGCCATCATGGAGCTTCCCCCTCCAGACTGTAAGCCAAAATAAACCTCTTTTATCCCACGAGCTGCTCTTAGTTGGGTGATTTCTGCCAGCAATGCGAACCTGACTGCAACAGATCTCAACAGCCCTGAGATCCTTTGAAGACAATCAGTTGCTCCAGAAGACAGATCAATTCACTCTGTCTACCCATCCTGGGGCCCTGTACTCACTCTCCTGGTCAGTAGGTAGCTGCCAAGGACAAAATGCACCTTTTGGTGTATGGATGGATGGGAAGGTGAAATGATGTGGATGGGTGAGTGGGTGTATGGATGGATGGGTGGAAGATGGATGAATACAAGGAAAGAAAGGAAGATGTATGTAGATGTTGATGGGCAGGTAGATGGTTGGGTGTGTGGATGGATGGTTGGATGGATGGAAAGATGAGAAGATGTATGTAAGTGGGTAAGTGGGTAGAGGGAAAGATGGATGGATGGCAGAAGGAAGGACAAGAGGTGTAGAGGTACTTCAGTTACTTAAAGGCACTTGCTTGCAAAGCCTGACAACTCAGCTGCATGCCCAGAAGACAGAGATCCAAAGCACTCCTCCATTTCCTCAGTTACTTCAATTGGTTCTGATCCTTCTTCCAGTGTGTTTCCTGAATCTTGGAGAGTGTGTTAGAGATGTGTCATTTAGGACCATGCTTTCGGCAGCCTCATATTCTCAGCACTTTCACAAGTTTCCACAGGAGTGTAGCTTCCCTGACCGAAGGTGAGAGCTTCAATAACCCATGAACATAAGCAAAAATATTTAGAGGGCAATTAAATGCCTACAGCATATTAATTTAACCAAACTTCAATGATAGCATCTCCTCTAGAGTCTATGGCCTTCCAGCCACAGCCTTTTGACAGATTTTCAGTAGAAATCATGAATTCCTTCTTGTGGAGCAGGCTTCAAATCCAGTAAGGGACAAGTATGTTACCGTTGTAAAATTCATGACACTAATACACCAGTGTGGCCCTATGAGAGAAAGAGGGAGACAGAGAATGGGTGTGCCAGCAGCCCCTTAGCCACTGTGCGCCCCCTTGTGGGTAAGTGTGGCATTGTGCCCTGGCTTCGCTCTGCATGTGCCTACAAGTGGGATCTGGAGAATTGAATGGGTGTTCCTAGGCTTAGCAGGCAGTTGTGTTAACCACTAAGCCATCTCTCCAGCCCAAACCCTACAATTCTATATGCATAAATTAATAGACTGTTCTTGTGAAAAGTTAGAAGACCAGAACCCTTAGAGGAATGTGGTTTATTAATGGCCCAGCTCACGAGGTTTCAGGAGAGAAAAGGAATTTATGAAGAAATGGCCTGGAGCACATGAATGTGACATTTTGACAAATAATCTGGCTTCATTATGCCCTTGTCAGAGAATGTGAGACTGAATCCAGAGTAAAGGATGAATTTCTTTGGCCAAGGAAATTTCCAAACATTATTATATTCAGGGTGTTGCATGGATACTATTTACTAATATTATTTACATATATAGCAAATGATAGAAAAAAAAGTTGATTAGGAAACATTAGCTCAAAAATCGACCACCCAGGCTAACAAAGGGGACCATATGTGTGGATGAAGAGGGCCTGCCTGCAGGTCAAGCTGGTACCAGGACTTGGCAGTATCATCCATATGGTGCTATTTCTATAGGTATGAAAGATGGACAATTGTGGCAGTCATGGAGTCTTGCACCATGGCTATAAAGAGCAGCTAAGAACAGTATTGTGTGGAAGGGATTGAATTTCTGCAAGGAGACTGTGGTAGTTTGAATATATGTCCCCCAATATATTCAGTATTTTATTAGTTTATAGTTTGCATCTGCAATCACCTTGCTAGAGGCAAGGTCACTGGGGGCCGGTCTTAAGGTGTGGTGATGGGTTTGAGATTCCATTGTAAAGATATGCAAATGTGTCTAGCAGGAGTTCCTGAAGTCTGCTGTGTGACCTTTTGGCTGTAGTTTGTTTTGCTCTGTGTGCTGTGGTGGCTGGTTGGTTTTCTCTCTCTGTTTGGCTCTATGAAGAGCAGGGCGCTTCTCCTGCTTTTATGGAACTTCCCCTGGATCTGTAAGCTTCAATAAATAATATCCCTTCCTCCATAACTGTGCCTGGTCTGGAAGTTCATCTCAGCGAACCTGAAGCTGTCTGCTACAGAGACCCTGTGTAGACAAGGTCCTATTTCCTGCGTGGAGGCCATGAGAGGGTGTTACGAGAAGTAAAGTTTTAAGATAAGTTGCAATAGAGATCCCAGGTATTTAGAGTGTCAGGAAGATAGGAAATCCTCTGAGGGAAAGTGCAGGCTGGGACAGAGACTGGTGCAGCTGTCATTGTGGGTGGGCAGAGCTATTTGAGCCCTTCTTACACCAGTTTTTCTATCATGATCCTCAGTACTTAAAATGGAGCTGAAGATTTGGTGTTTTTTGCAGTGGCTATAGGCCCTGGTACTTTCTCTCTCTCTCTCAAATAAACAAAATAAAATATTGTGTCTGAGTGTGAAGTGGACAGGGGTGGGGATTGTAATGATTAATCTTAATTACCAGCCTGACAGGTTGTAAAATCCTCATGGAAACAAATCTCTGGTCACGACTGAGGAATTACCTGTATTTGGTTAATTGAATTGAAAATTCCCAATTTAAATGTGAGTGGCCATATTCCATGGTGTAAGGTTCATCCCAAGTAGCTTTTCACTAGATGCCACTAACAAATCTCTCCCTAGCAAAAACTGTGACTATCAGGATTATTGCTAAACTTCATCTAATAATCTATGGTTGGTTAAGAGACAGAGTAATTACACCAGTGAAAACTGCAGCAACTCATTCCAGTTTCCCACCAGTGAGTTTCAGCAACCATAATGTAGCACTCCTGATGTAGTGTCTACTTTACCTTTTATCCACAGTAGAGTCAACAGTCCAGAAGAAGCTCAGGTTTAAATTTTTTGAAAATTCTTTTGTGGTAAATTCATGGCACCAACATTTGTAGGTCCAGGTCTCCATCAATATGTCTCTGGTGTATGGGAAGCTTTCTGGGAAGTGCTGAGAGGTAGTGTTTGAGGGAGTGGGCAGAGGAAGAAGTTAAGCATATGTACAATTGTGATAACCTCTGACTTTCCCATGGAAAGCATTGATACAAGTGTGACCCTTCACAGATGTTGAAAATGAGGCACGTCTGCCATGCTAAGTCAACCACAATTGGATACAAGCTGCCCCACCTTTTGTTGAGTAACGTGGTTCAGGGGAAGCTCTCCTTGTAGTCATTTTCAGCCAGCACTCCTGGGCCCTGGGGTAGTAGGTAGTACTCAAAACTGGGCTCCAAGACATTAACTGCAGTGTTTAACCTTAAAACTTCTCAACTGTTGAGTTAGAAAGGGACTTACTTTTCCTACTGAAGAAAATCTGTGGCACCTTAGGATCATCAATGCTTTCACTTGGCAAATGTATACTAACAAACATATTCATGGTTGAGCTTCTAGTTGATAGTGATATTATCTTGTAATAATAAAAGTTAACTTTATGAAGCCTGGCATAGTAATGCACACCTTTAATCCCAGCACTTGGGAGGCAGAGCACTAAGAGGATGGCAGTGAGTTCAAGGCCAGCCTGACAGAACATAGTGAATTCCAGGTCATCCTGGGCTAGAGCAAAAACCCTATCTTGAAAAAACAAACATAAGTTAACTTTTTGTGGAAGAAAAACCATGAGCTGTCAACCATGTGATATGTAACATCAATTGCTTATCCTTAAATATGTAATCAATGAAACAAGACAAGCTGGTAACATGTACATCAGAGCCCTTTAAGTGAGCCCAGAGTTTGAGGGCCGGTCACTTATGTTCCACAGGGTGAGTATCATGTCTCTGCTGCATTTGCAGGAGTAGTTTGCTTATTTGTGGGACAATCAAACTCAAAGGAACATTCCACTAGAAAAGAAGTCTATTTTCTCAGTAGGTCTGGGTTTTAATATTTATTTAATTGTCCAGTGACCAGTGAAGGACAGTAGAATTCAATGTCTCTAAGGTAGATGTACCAGTGCTTTCATAAAATATTACCACTAATGAACTTTGATGATATCTTTAAATCTTCTTCATTTCAAAGGAATTTACCCCACATTTGGGAAAAAGGAATTGAGATACATTTTTACAAAACATATATGAGGTCAATATAATGTTTTAAACTATTCAAAGTCTAAAATATAAATATAATTAGTTACTGACATATCTACTTTTTCTACTGTCTGTAAATGTGTGCTACTCTGGTCACGGTGTGTGTGGTATTTGGCAACTGGAACCTAGTGTAGAGTGTGCCTGGATTCTGTTCAACATCCTACACTGCACATGACAGTCACACGTGGGAAAGAAGCATCCATTCTACAATATAAATTGTGTTGTAACAGTTAAGCCCTAACTCCATTTGTTGGGAAAATAAAATAGCTGACACTTTTGCCTTCCAAGGCACCTTTCAGTTGCCAACTTCCTAAATCCCTAGAGGGCCACATCTGCAACCCCATGGGGATTGAGGGTCATGCATGGGGGGTAGAGGCAATGTGTCTGTGCAAAATGTCCCAACTTGTGTCTCTCACTATCTGTGTACCCCTAGGATGTGGTTTTATCCACAATGAAGCTGAGTTGTCAGGCTTTGCAAGCAAGTGCCTTTAAGTAACTGAAGTACCTCTACACCTCCTGTCCTTCCTTCTGCCATCCATCCATCTTTCCATCTACCCACTTACCCACCCATCATCTATATCTACATGCCTACACACATCTTCTCATCTTTCCATCCATCCACCCAACCATCCATCCACACACCCAACCATCTACCTGCCCATCAACATCTACATACATCTTCATTTCTTTCCTTGCATTCATCCATCTTCCACCCATCCATCCATACACCCCCTCACCTGCCCATCAACATCTACATGCATATATACATCTTCCTTTCTTTCCTTGCATTCATCCATCTTCCACCCATCCATCCATACACACTCACCCATCCACATCATTTCACCTTCCCATCCATCCATACACCAAAAGGTGCATTTTGTCCTTGGCAGCTGCGTACTGACCAGGAGAGTGCGTACAGGGCCCCAGGATGGGTAGACAGAGTGAATTGATCTGTCTTCTGGGGCAACTGGTTGTCCTCAAAGGATCTCAGGGCTGTTGAGATCCCACCAATGATGGGCCTTTGTCAGAAAATAGAGGAGAGGCCCCTTGGGCAGCTGGTACTTGTCTGCCAACCCTGCTCATGACCCAGAGTGATTTGTCCCTGCCTCTTGCTTCACCTTACTGGGTCCTGACATCCCCACTTTCACTCTGTGGTCAACATGGCCTAACACCTTGAAAGACCACTCCACCAAGGCATCACATCACATTTCCTTCTATAAAGTCCTTTGATGGTGCCATGGGAGATGACTCAGTTGATAAAGTGCTACCTCTGCAAACAGGAAGATCTGAATGCAATTTCCAGCACCCTGCCAGCCCCAGAAGTATGTGTCTGTAATCCCAGTGCTGTGGAGATGGTGATAGGAGGCTACCTGGAGCTTGCTGGGTAACTAGACCTTATCTCAAAAATTAAGTTAGGGGACTGGGGAAACGGCTTAGTGGTGAAGATGTTTGCATGCAAAGCCTAAGGACCCTGGTTTGATTCCCCAGGAGCCACATACATGGGGCAGGGCATGTGTCTGGAGTTCATTTGCAGTGGCTGGAGGCCCTAGCATGCCCATTCACTCTTTCTCTCTGCTTCTCTCTCATAAATAAATAAATAAATAAATAAATAAATAAATAAATAAATAAAGTTGGGACTGCAGATATGGGTTAGTGGTTAGTGCATTTGCCTGTGAAGCCAAAGGAGACAGGTTCAATTGCCCATGACCCACTTAAGCCAGATGCACAAGATGGCACATGCATCTGGAGTTCATTTACAGTGGCTGAAGGCCCTGGCATGCCCATACTCTTTCTCTGTGTATGTGTGTCTATCTGCCTCTATAAAATAAAATAAAATAAAATAAAATAAAATAAAAAAAATAAAATAAAATAAAATAAAATAAAAAAGTTGAAGAGTGATAGAAAAAGACACCCAGTGTTGACCTATGGCCTCCACAAATATAGATATGAGTTTGAAGACAGCTTGGGCTACAGTGTATGTTACAGGCCATCTTGAGCTAGAGTGAGACAGTGCCTCAAAAATAGTAACACTTAAATCTGATAGGAGTCTATAGGTGTGGACTACCTGTTGTCAGTTGGCCCCTCCTACTCAGCCTCCTTCACCCCTTTTCCAGCAGCACAGCCCTCACCTCAGCGCTCAGACCTCCGACCTGTCTGTATCTCAACCTCAGTTTCTCATCTGTAATGTGGACTGGCCACACTTCCTGAGGAAGCTACTATGGAGATTGAATCACACAGCCTCTGACTGGTGCATGCATCCAGGAGGAGAGCTTGTCCCCAGGCAGGATGAGGGCCATGTTGCCCTAGAGGGTGCAAGGATCACTCAGGGCAGACAGCAGGGTTGGTGCTAACTTTACTGTTACAGCCTGAGCTTCCTCCAGTGATGCCCCTGGATATAGAATGAAAGTGATGTTTGGGATCATGTAGTGGCCCTAGGTGGCAACAAGCCTACATGCCAAGTCAGCACACTTAGAAATGTTCCAACCTGACTTGTGAGCAGTGGAAGCCATGGCAGCCTGGGCTGCTGAAAAGCAGGGAGTGGTGGGAGGGGCTGGTTCAGTCCTAGGCTCTAGGCATGTCTGCCTTCTGTCCCACCAGATCACTGATCACTAGTCTCTTTCTGTAGATGGAGACACTCAGCTGGTACCTGCTGTTGTGGTAACAGTGTTAGCTGTCATCCCAGGACTCCAAAGTCCACTGGCCATGCACGTGAGTGGATTGAGGATCCCTAGGGCTTAGACTGGGCCCAAGGTTTATGAGGAAGTTTGAAGCCATTTTGGAGGGTGTGGCCTCTTGAGGGGCCTGGATCTGCTCAGCCTGTGGTGAGGTCCCCTAAAGAACCAGATTCAGAAACCCTGAGTGGTTCTGCTGGAAAAATACTGACATCCAAGGAAAGCAGCCACAGGACATCCCTGTGTTCCCTCCAGTAACAGATGTCCATAGGATTTCCTAGACAAGCAGGAAGCATGGGGCAGCCGCAGACAGGGAAGGAGGCCCAATTTTGCAGCCAGATCATACATGTCACACTCCAGGAGGCTGTGCCAGCACTCAGGCCTGACTTTGAATTCTCTCAGTCAATCTTCTGTGCAGTAAACAACCTTCCTCTGGGCATTTACTGGGCAGAGCCTCAGATTCCTGTGAACTTCCTGTCACCCTTATATTCAAAGCCAAATTTCAATAGTAAGACATTTTCAATCTGGGCATGCAGCTTGGCACTGCAGCTATTCAGGAGGTTGAATCAAGAGGATTGAAAGTTCAAGGTTTGTCTGGATTACAGATCAAGTTCAAGAGGAGCCTGGGTAACTTAGTGAGACTGTTTCCAAATGAAAGTATTAGATGGTGGGCTGGTGAGATGGCTCAGTGGATAAAGTATTTACTTGTAAAAGTAATAGGAGGGCTGGGCTGGACCTCAGTGCTAGAGCTCCTGACAAAAAACCCTCCAATGAAAGGCAAAGGGCATGTATGTGTGGTAGAGCACCTGCCTATGATAAGTGAGGAGCTGTGGTATAGTTCCATGGTAGGGTAATTGTCTAGAATGTCCCAGTGAAGGGATGGAGGTGTGGCTCAGTGATAGAGCATTTGACTAGAATCCCCCAATGAAGGGCTGGGGGCATGGGTCAGTTGTCAAAGCACATGCCTAAAACCTGCCGCTGAGGAGCTGGAGGTGTGGCTGTGTGGGAGAGCACTTGCCTAGAATCCCCAGTGAGGGGCTGGGATGTGGTTCAGTCTTAGAGCACCTGCTAAAATCTGCCACTGAGGGGCTGGAGGTGTCTCACAGTGGTGTAGCACCTGCCTAGAATCCCCTAAGGAGGGTCAGGGACCTAGATTCCATCCCTAGCATGGCAGAAAGAAGTCACTTCTGTAAAAAGGGGAAAATCCCCATTAGGAGTCAGAGCTTGGAAGGAACTGGGGTGGCGCTCATCTAAAATGTGACATTTGAGGAAGGTGAGAAAGTAAATTTATGGGTCACTGGGCTACCCAGATCACATGGTACATCTCAAACATACTTTCACTGGAGACAGGGTGTTTGTTTTATAACTAGATCAACACACGGTATTTGGTTCCTATAAGTCACTACATATTACAACCCAGCCATCTTTCTACAGCCTGTGAGCAACAGGTGTGCACTGAGGCAGGAGGACAAAAGCACATGAGACCCATGCAAATTCCTCCCTGGTCTGTGGTGGATACAGTGAGGTAATGCATATCAATCTTTGGCAGTGGCTGGTCCGTGTATTTGTGAAGGAGGAGAGGGAGAAATCCTGGAGGGCTTCCTATCGGAGAGGGTGCCACCTAAAAGCAACAAGAAAGAGCAACAAGAAGGGACTCAGATGCATATGGAACCTACAACAGAAGGAACTGCACTGGAGGAACTTTCTATCAAGGTATCTGAGGGCAAAGAGGGTTTGACTGAATAGTTGGAGAGACCTGAGAGGTACGTAGTGGGGTGTGTTTCTCAAAGTGCAATCATGGTGGCCACAGGGTGAGCATAAGGTCATGGTAACCAAGACAATAGTGTAGGAGCATCTCAGGAAATCTAGTTCTGGATTCCCAGATGAGCAGGGGGCTGATAGACTAGGCTGAGAACTTTCAAGACTAGGTTTCTGTCTGGTCTCTCGGACCCAGGATTGGATTGACTGTGTAGATGAGACATGCAAATAAATGTGTAGACAGAGTAGGTAAAATCGTGTCTCTGGACACTAGGATGGGAATGACTGGAGAATATGTGTAGAGGAGACAGGTTCACATTGCTGGGATGAACATCCAAGACAGACACAGTTTGTATGAGGCAGTGATTTATTTAAACCTTACAGATCCATAGGAAGTTCTACCCACAGTGGAAGAAGCTAGCTCCCATTTCTAAATCCAAGCAAAGAGAGAGAGAGAAACCACCACCAGCAAGCAGACACCTCACCAGAGCTCAAAACTCTCTTCAAATGTTTGGGCTGGAATTCAGATCTGTCCCAAAACACACCTTTGTCCTGGATCCCAGGCTCTGCACCCAGTGTCATCCTCTCAGTACCCATGTTTCAAGCTTCAGTAAAACACTTGAGTCTATGGGGACATATGTTCAAATATCCACAGTGTGCTTCCCCTCTTACCTGAAATTCATTCAAAAAACCTCCATTCACCACATATGAGGAAAGACCCAGGACAGAGGCCAGGACAACTGGCTGGAAATGTCCATCTCCAGAGCTGGCAGAGGGCAGTGAGTTTTCTGGCTTCATGTGACCATTGGTGACTCTGTCTATAGCATCTCAATCCCAGGTTAGGACTTAGCCATTTCTGGTGTGATACAAGCATGCTAGTCAGTCAAAGAGCCATGCCCCAGGTCCTCACTGGGGGATTCTAGGCTAGTGCTCTACTGCTGAGTCACACACTCAGCCCCTCAATGACTGAATTTTAGCAAGTGTTCTATAACTGAGCTACATCCCCAACACTCAGTGCCATATTCCCAGGAGGAGTTAGACCCCTGGGTTGACAGGCCCAGCTATCATGAAGCCAGGAACCTCAGGCAAGCAGGTGGACATGGCCTGAGATGTCTTGGCTCTGCCTGTTTCTGTTGGACAAAAACTAGTCTAGTAAGTTCTCAGGGGCATATACAGGGTTCAGCGCAACTCATTGTTTAGGAAAGGCAGTCTTACAGGAAGAGAAAGGCAGGCCTTCAGTGTAGGGAGAGTTCTAGAATTCTCTTCTGCTGTGGATGTGATCCTGATGTGATCAAGGTGCCTTGCTCCTGCCTTCCCTGAGGGACAAGAGTGCCAAGTGCAGCTCACCCTACCTCAAATGTGTCATTCTTCTCCTCCCTCCTTCACACTTTCCCTCCCTCCCCTTTCCTATCTCCCCTTTATGTACTACTCTTTTCTTAATTTCTGTCTTTCATATTGTTTGTAGGATGTAAAAATGTTTAATTATAGGTTGCATTTATCAAATTATTTATGCATTTATGTGTGTATGAGCAGTGTCTCCTGCTACTGCAGAAGAATGTCCATCTGGCTTTATCTGGGTGTTGGTGAGTTGAACCAGGTTGGAAGGCTTGTACAAACAAGTGTCTTTAACCACTGATCCATCTCCCAAGTCCCTTTTTGTTTTGATTTAATTTTTGGTATAGGATCTCTCTCTAGCTCAGCTGACCTGGAGTTCACTATGTAGTCTCAGGCTGACCTCAAACGCAAAGTGATCCTCTTATCCCTGTGTCCTGAATGTTGGGATTAAAGGTATGTACCACCACGCCCAGCCTGTTTGGATTTTATACAGGGTCTCACTCTGTAGCCTAGGCTGCCCTCATGCTAGAAACCCTGGAAGTAGGGCGAGATTTGAGAAAGGTGTTCTATGGGATCTTGCCTTTGAAGAAACTTATTGGCTCCACATGTTCCTCTTTCTGGCTTCCTGTTTCCTGACTGCTAAGAGGTCAACAGCTTTGCTCTGCCCTGGTTTTCTGGCACCATGATGCTCTGCTTCTCCACAGGCCCAAAGCAATGGGGACAGCTGACCATGGACTGAAAACCACTGAAGCTGTGAGACAAAAGTAAAATAAATCCTTCTTCCCAAACCTTACTTGTTCAGTTAAATTACTTTCAGTGGGAAAAAGTCATTAACATATTTCCATTATTAACATGCAGAAATATATATTTCTGCAGCGTCCATTGTGGAAGAGATTCCAGAAAGAATGTAAGAACCAAAGAAAGGGTAGGACTCCTTACAACGTGCTCCTCCAGAAACAAAATGGCCTGGCTATCCATGACCTCTCAGTGCTTGAAACTGTCTACACAAGACCATCATAATCAAAAGAGAGACTGATTGAGAGGGAGAGGGGATGTGATGGAGAGTTGAATTTCAAAGGGAAAGTGGAGGGAGGGAGGGAAGTACCATGGGATATGGTCTACAATTAAGGAAGTTTTCAATAAAAAATAAATTAATTAAAAGAAGGGTACGACTCCTTACAATGCAACTGTCCAGACAGAAATTGGCCTTGATATCCATGACCTTGCAGTGCCTAGTAATACCTTTGCAAGACCCTCAAAATAGAAGAAAAAGATGATGACATCAAATTAAAAGAGAGACTAATGGAGAGAGCGAGGGGATATGATGGAGAATGGAGTTCTGAAGGGGAATGGGGTAGGGGAGGGAAATATCATGGTTTTTTGTCTGTAAGTATAAACATTGCCAATAAAAAAATTTTTTAAAATAATTTTTAAAATGCAAGAAAAAAAAGAAATATATATTTCTGTATAAAAAGCCTTTGACAAAAATCAGTGTGTATGTAATATTTTCTCCCATCCCACGTCTGGTCTTTCCACAGTCTCAATTGTATATTTTGATGGACAGTTTTAGTTATGATAGACCAATTTAGTCCTATGTGTTTGATCTTAGATGCCTTGCCTGTGGTGGTTAAGAAATCTTTGCTTACCCTTTAAATATACCTTTAATTCATCTCTTCTCCTTACCAAACCTGCCCCTGCCCAGCTGTCTGATCAGTTTCTCTGATTTGTCTACCCTCCACACTGATCTTCTCCCCTGGCTTCTGCACCCTCTACCCTTCTTCCCTACTTGCAGTCTACATGACCCCTTCTGCCTATGGACAGGCCTGTCCCATCTTGGCATACCTGAGACTGGCACAAGCTTCCGTATGTGCTAGGTGCTCAATAAAACCATAAATTAAGGTCTTGGTGTCCAGCTATGGAGAATTAAACTTGTTAATTAGTTCTACACACCACCTCATCAGGAATACCTGAACAAAGCCAGGGAAACAAGAGTTATGGAAAAATCAACATGGATAGGAAAGTTTCCTATCTTCAAACTGGAGTGTTACACAAACATCACCAAAACGTACATCTTTGTGTTTTTTTTTTATTTTTGCTTCAGCCCTCAAACTATGGCAAACTCAGAGCATGTGGCTCTGAAGAGTGCTGGAGTCAAAAAGCCCTGACCTGGGGAACCCCAATGGGCAGGGCTACTGAGTGCTAGGCAGCTGTCTGAGGCCAGGTGCTTCCCTTGGAACCCCAACTTTCCTTCAAGAATTAGGGAGAGACTGAATAGAATGACCTTGAGACCCCAGCAGGACCTTAGCATTGTTGAAATTCCCATGGTACCCATGGCCACAGAGACTCTAGGAAAATGATCTACGGCTCAAAGCCCCACCTCTCACAGGAGGATTTTCCCCAGGTTCTTTACTACTGACCTATATCCTTGCCCTTAGGTCACACTATGTATCCCAGGTTGGCCTTAAACTTGTCATCTTCATGTTCAGCCTCCTGAGCACATGACGGGCCTGAACTACCAGGCCTTGTTCTTGATGCCCTGCCATTTTCAATGACATCTATACAGCTGTTCCCAAACTACAAGAAACCATTTGAGGCTGAAGGCATCATAGAAAATCCTTCCTATGGTGGATCCCCTTAGATCTTGGCCTCTCACAGCTTTGGGACATGAGTACTAGGATCCCTTTTAAGCAAGAGAGAAACTGAGGATGCATAGGGCTAAATGATGTACCAGACAGAAGATGTATCAAGATGGGATCTGTCCCTATGGGTCCAGGAAAGTATCTGCTTCCAGCTACCAGAGCGGCCAGAACTAGGAACTACATTGGGTCCTGAATGAAGGGGACTGGTGTCACCTGGAACTACGGGGAATTTGTGGGGCTTAAGCAGGCTCAGTGATAAAGATAGGATGAGAGAGCTGAGTGAGGCCCTGTGCATTTGGGGTATCCTCTGTCGCCAGTGGTACCAGGTCCCACTAAGGACTATGCACATTTTCCATTATTTATGTTACTGTAGCAAAGTCAAAATTTCTGGGTCCCCAAATTGGCAACTCCACAGATTCTGTTTTAAACAGAGTCTACTTTTTTGCCTCTATGGCCAGCATCCACATTTGTCGGGTCCTACAGCCATGGGAAGTACCTTCTCTTCCCCAAATGGATCCCCTATAGATGGATTTCCTTCTCATGACACTAAGAGATGAGTTGGTCTAGGCCATTGTCAAGTGGGTGTACCAGGTCCCACAGATGCAGGTTGGATCCATATAAATGGATTGGGTGATGCTACATTGAGACAATCTTGGAAGTGCCTCTGTAGGCCCAGAAGTCTGCCTCACAGCCTTTGATAATGTTATAGAAGAAGAAGTAGACAATCCCACCTCCACAGGCTCCACCAGCCTCCTCTCACTCCCCCATAGGTGGAGGCTGTGACAGGCTGTGGAGCCATCCTCAAACCCTGAACAGAAACACCACTGTCCTTGGTCACCAGCGTGACCCTGGGTGTGGAGGGAACATAACATCAGCCAGGGTCACCAAAAGCCCAGTGAGCCTAGGAAGGGATATCATGAGCATAGCTCAGGGGTTGACCCAGCCTCTAGGTTCCAAAGCAGGCTTCCGCTGGGCTCTGTGCCTCTCTGCTCCACTAGAACAGTCCCCCATGTACACTTACTATAGACCACTGCTAGAGGACTTCACCTCCATGGTCAGTCCAAGGGCCTGCACTACAGCTAGCTGTGGCCATATCCCATTCTGACATCATAAGCTAAGCTGGTCATTCCTGTTCCCAGCCCTGCCTCCATCCATTCTAGGAATATCTCCCTTGGTTCTCCCCTAAGCCTGGCTCCCATCAGCATATCTGTCTCTATGCTGACCTACTGGTCCTTTTCCATGTCGACACTCATGAGCCCCCTGGAAATTGCAGCCTTCACCTCCCCACCTTTCTTCCTTTCAGTTTTCCTCTCTGGCTATGATTCCTACTTCACTAGAGTACTTGCTAAAATCCTCCAGTGAGGGGCTGAGGGTGACTCAGTAGCAGAGCACCTCCTAGAATCCCTCAGTGAGACATTGTGGACATGGCTCAGCTGTAGAGTTCTTGCTTAGAATCTATCCATGAGGGGCTGTGGGTATGTTTCAGCCTGCTTAGAATCCCCCTGTGAGGGGCGGGGCCACGGTAGAGGACTTGACTGTTTGGGCAAGGCACTGGGTTCCATGCTCAACACAACAAGAAGAGGACCAAAAGGAGAATGAGGAAGGAGAAAAGATGCTGGTGTCCACCATGTGCCTTAATACCCAATATCTTCCTCATATTATTGGGAAAACTGAGACCCAGAGAGAGAAGAAGGGGCTTTTCCAAGGTTTTCTGGGATCTTTGATGACAGCAGGTGACCTAACAACTCCTATCCAGACCCCTTTCCTGGTCATGCTGCTCCACAACCACTCAATGTGGACCTGGGAAGCCCCTCAAGTCATGCGGTCAGAGGTCTATTTTCCCCACCTTATAGGACCAGCCTGCTGATGGTGGCCACTAGCTACGGGTTTGGGTTTGTTTCTTGGGATAGGTTTTATTGACAAAGTGTCTAATGTATCCCTCGCTGACATCAAAATCAACATGTGGCTAAGAATGACCTTGAATTCCTCATCCACTTCCCAAGTGGTGGGATTACACACATGAACCACCGCACGTGGCTCAATGCTTAGATTTTGATGAACACTAATGGATCAGGACTGTGAACCTATCTGAGTGCCCATCTCCAGGCTGGCATCATTCCCACTCAGTTCGCTTCAGTCCCAATTCACCCAGGTACTAGACATGATACCTCAACCTATCACTGAGGCAACATTAATAAGAGAAATGGGATGTAACCACCCCCTGTGGACATTGAGGGTGTCCAGATCCTCACATAGGATTGAGTTTGGACTGTCCCTGTCTCCCCCACCAGGCTGGGTCATAGCTCTCTGTGTCTTCCCATCAGACTGAGTCAAGGTCCTTTATGTCTCCCCACAAGACTAGCTAAGTCTCCTCTGTGTCTCCCCCATTACATTGGGTCAGGGCCCTCTGTGTGTCCCCCTTCAAACTGGGAGCCCTGGGAAGATACAGCATTGACTTCTCTGAGCAGGTGTTAGGAAGCTGTCCTCAGCCCTGCAGCTCAGGCCAGGTGGAGTTGGGCCAGGGCTGCAGGCCCTCTGAGGTAGACCAAGCAGAAGAGTCATGGACTTTAAGCCAGTGAAGCTGGAGTGGTGCAAGGGTCCTGATCAGGACTGAGTGGGGTCACTGCCTTCAAATCCACAGCATCCCTGTTTTCATCACCTAGCTGAAAATTCCAGTCTGTGAAGAGACCTTATTACTGTGGCTGGCCCCTCAGCTTCCTGAGCACCAGGCACAGCTGTCGACACTCACCTTAGCCAGTGACACTTTGCCTCATCCCTCAGCTCTGAGCGCTGTAAGTGTCATAAAATATCCTGCATACTGTCTGCTTGCCATTGTGGGGCATCTCATTGCAAAATTTCCTTATCTCAATTAGAGGACAAGACAGTGCCCACCCCAGCCTGCAGCCCTCCTGGCTGCCAGCCTCTCCCAACATCATTGCACACAGCCCTGACAAAGTTTGCATGACAAGCTCAGCTGGATTCCTAGGTAGTGTGTTCCTGAAAACTAGAGAGAAGCTGCATTACTGTAGTCCCACCAAGGTCCTGGGTCACTGCTCCAACTTAGCCAAAGCCTGACAGATGCATTATAAGCCTCAAGCTTCTACTTTTCAATCCACCAAACAGGCTGAGGGCCTTCAAAGATAAAAAAAGCACTCTTCCCTTCCCATGAACATCCCAAAGGGTCCCAACTAAATTCCTGTTCTCCCCTAGTACCTAACTCACATTAGAACAGAAGGGGCCTCCTTATAGGTTATGCCCACACTCCACAGCAGAGGATTCTAGGCAGAAACTCTTCCACTTAGCCACACCCCAGCCCCCCTCAGTGGAGGAGTCAAGGCAAGTGCTCTGCCACTGAGCCACCCCACACTCCCACACTGGGGTTTTCTAGGCAGGAGCTCTATAACTGAGCCAGACCTCAGCCTCTCACTGGAGGAATTTCAGTAAGCGCTGTCCTGCTGAGCCACACCCCTGCTCCTTTCTGAAAGATTCTAGACAAGCACTTTACAGAAATATTAAGGTGTAAACAGCAACTCAGACCACCCAAGATCAACCCTGAGTGTGTCAGAGTCCAGATCTTGATCTTCAGGGCCAGTCAGAGGCAGCCTGAGGGGAGGGTGACCACACTGCCTACCTCCCTGTACACGCACAGCCCAGTCTGACCCTTCCTTTCAGTCATAACAGCCTCCAACTTGGAGATGACTATGAAGAGGATACCCCAGAGTCAGGAGAGAAAGGGAACAGAGATGGCCCCATTTTCTAGCCCCAGTCAGGATATTGAGTCCCAGGAGACTGTTAGTGGTTCCATTGTAGTTATTCTTTTCTCAGAGCACCTGGAACAACCATCATGACCTCTCTGAGCATGCTTTGACTCCTTATTGGTGAATACAGCTCTCTGATCTTTTCACTGAGACTGTGGTGGCTACAAAATTAGACAAGGTGAATATTTTTAGAACCATTTTCCCCATAGCTCTTTGCCTGTCACTCACCATCAAAAGGGGACAGACAGGCAAAAGAGGCAGGTAGATGAGGGAAATAAGCTGGGTGTGATGGCACATGTCTTTAATGCCAGAACCCAGGAGGCTGAGGTAGGATGGTCACTGTGATTTCAAGGCTTGCCTAAGATTACACAGTGAATTCCAGGTCAGTCTGGGCTAGCATGAGATCCTCCCTCAAAAAAAAAAAAATGCAGGGGTGGAATCGTAATAGGAAGGAAGTGGAAGGTGCTGTCTTGATTGTGGGTAGTGATCCTAGGTGGAAATTGATGCAGGGCCTGGGGTGGTGTGTGCTTCCAGGGGACGGTGCTTGGGGAGAGGCACACCAGGTTCTCAACTGTGCTTCTGTAAACATCAGGGCCCCATAGGGAGACATGTCTACTACCTATCCCTAGCCCCGCCCCACCTCCTGAGTGCCTCCATCACCCTAAAGTTTCTCCCTAAACATGGTGAGGGGCCTAGAACCTCCTTTACATGGCATCCAACTCCTCATTTTTTATATTGATGCAACCTGGAGGAGGGAAGTGGGGCAGAAGTATGTTGTGCACAGAAGACCACTAAGCTCACAGCCCATCAATCAATGCCCTGACCTTTGTACATCCCCAGTCATCTATTCCTGATTGGTGGTCTGCACACAGCAACACCTCCCCACCCAGCTCCAAGTTTTCCCATTACTACATCATCCACCCAGTGCAGTAATGCTGTTCCTCATGTCCTCCTTGTCAATGAAGCCATCCTGATTCTGCTCCATGATGGTGAAGGCCTGACAGAAACATGTACCCTGAACAGCCATGATCTACCCTGTCCAGATGGCCACACACCCTTCCCCAAGGGTGTTCTCCTGACACCTGCTGCCAAAAGGACCCCATTTGGGGCTCCTCAAACCCCCAGCCCTGTGGTCTACTGTGTCTCAGTGCTTACTGGAATTCAGCATGCTGGGAAGCTCCACACTCAGTCCCTCATTTCATGACCACACCAACCCAGACAGGGAAGCTGAGGCTCAGAGAGGGAAAGGCCTTGCCTGAGGTCACATGACATACACTCAGGTATATGTAGAGGAGTCAGCAAGTCACATCTCCAGGCAAGGTGACATGCCATGATGGCCATGGAAAATGATGACAACGTGCAGCCACTGAGGTCTCCTTGAATAAATTTCTTTTAGAAATTCTTTATTCATTTATTTGCAAGGGAGAGAGATAATAGTGTAGCCAAATGCATGAGGGTTTCTTGCCACTGCGAAAAAACTCCAGACACACAAATCAGTTTGTGCATCTGGCTTTACATGGATACTGGGGAATTGAACCCAGGCCATGAAGCTTTGCAAGCAAGCACCTTAACTGCTGAGCCATTCCTCTCCAGCCCTCCTTCAATAATTTTCATGTGTTCTGTTAATCCCCAGAAAAGTCCTCGCAACCTAGTTAAACTTCTGGTTCTGAGTCTGACTGAACATTGAGAAGGCACTGGAGCAGGCTCCACCTTCTGATCTCTTCCAGGCTCTGCTTGGTACCTGTAGGGGACCAGTTGTCACTTTCTCAAGAGGTCAGCCAGAACCAGTCAGGACTCAAATCTCAAAGCATCACAATTCTGGTTGACAGCCCCACCCTCCTGGCACCCACAGCACAGCCAGGATAATTAGGACATTTCTCAATCAAGGCAGGAAATCTTCAGTGTCTGGCATGCAGGCCTAGGTACCTGCTGCAGGCCCAGTCATTTCATCCCAGTCCAGGCCACTTTTCTCTGTGGCCCAGATGGGCTTATTTCTGACCTTGGGCCCTAGGGAGGGCTTTTTGTCACTACTCCTGCCACCCTCGGCCCAGCTGGAATATGGGCTGTTCAGCTGCTAAAAGTTTCCAGACAGTTCTAAGCATAATCTTTGGGCCTTTTGTTCTACAAGATCCATCCATGGACAGGATCTCAGGGCTATTCTTCTTGTCTTCCTGGAGCTCCTACTCACTCTAAACCTTCTTTAACCAGATTTCTCTCCCAACATCTTTTTCTCTCACCCAAGAATTCTTTGTTGTTAAAAATGTGATAGAGGGGCTGGAGAGATGGCTTACTGGTTAAGGTGCTTGCCTGAAAAGCCTAATTACCCATGTTTGATTCCATCACACTCACCTAAAATGAGGTCCACGTGTGTCTGGAATGCATTGGTAGTGGATGGGGGCCCTGGAGTGCCTAGCCTATCTGTCTGTCTTCTTTCTACCTCTGTTTGTAAATAATTTTTTAAAAAATGAAAATAAAAATGTGATATGTGTGTGGATGTGTGTTTGTATGTTTTCATGTGTGCAGTGCTTGTGTGTTTGCAAGTATACATGCATACAGGCAGTGGGGACGAAAGACAATTTTGTGTATTATTCCCAGGAATGCCATTGGCAGTTTTTGAGATAGTGCCTCTCACTGGCCTAGAAGTCACCAAATAGTCTAGACTGGCTGGCCACTCAGCCCCAGGGACTCTCCTATCTCATCTCCCCAGTGCTAGGATTACAAGGCTGCAGCACCACACGTGGCTGTTTATATGGATTCCGTGGATCAAACTCAGGTCTTTGGCTTACAAGGCAAACACTACCCAATGAGCCTCATCCCCAAGAACATTTTTTTGGGACCAGGTCTTGCTATACATATCCCAGGCAGCCTTTGAACCTATGATGCTCCTGTCTCTGATTCCTGAGGGCTGGGATAACAGGTGAGTGTCACTGTGCCCATCTATCTGCACAGGTCCCCAGCCTTGTCCTCCAAGAAGTCTTCCTGTATCCCAGACCACTTCCCACACTGCCATTGCCCATGCCCACATCATTCCTCAATATGTCTGCCTCCAAATTTACAGACCTCAAGAGTAAGATCCCTTGCCCCCCTTGTCTGCCTGGACTTAGCTCTGAGCTGGGATCACCTCAAGTTCGTAAGCAGCTGCTCAGAATCCAGGTTTCACCTACACCACCCATGAAGCTATGCCTCCCATGTCTCTATCCTCACTTCCTACTTCTAGATGTTTCTTACAAAATATCCTCTTGTCCAAGAGACACTTTCCTCCCCACACTGGACATTCACCAAGTTAATTGTCTCCAGAGCCCACTGAGGGACTTTCCAATCATCATTCCAGCCCGCAGCCTTAAACAGTGAGAGAGGAATGTCTGAGATCAGCACTCCCATCCCAGGAACAATACCTTCCTGGCCAAGCCCCATCTAGTTTCCCCAGTAGGGGCTTCCCCAAATTCCTCACCTCCACTTACGCTCCTGGGTGTGGTCTTCCCAGTCCCCCCCTTCACTTCTCTCAGACTCATGGACCTGGTAGGAACAGCAGTGCCCAGCTAATTGTAATTAACCTTTACTGGGTGCTTTGTCTCTGCTATTCCTTTGAAAGGGGGCTGACAGGGCAGCAAAGGCCACAAGACTACGTGCTGTAAAGCTTCTGTACTATTTATAAATACCTTCAGACATCATAAAGATAGGAACTTCCCTGTGGTGTTCATCTCTTGTAATTATACATATAATGTAAATATACATTCCACACTATTGTGTATTCACTTCTGTTGATGAGATATTTTACCTCTTCTCAGGGCTGCTTTCCATCTCATCACTCTCACACACACACACACACACACACACACACACACACACACACCCTTCTCCATCCCAGCTTTTTCCTGTCTATCTCGTGCCTTTCCTGTGTGCCAAAACTTTGCAGGGTAGGAAGGCAATATTTTGACTGCACAGAGGAGACATGAGATGGAGTCCTCACCAGGCCTTGAGCTCACAGAAAGCCAGAGATAAAGGGAGAAAGGGAAGAGGAAAGCAGGGAAGAGGAAAAGGGGGAAAGGGAAGAGAAGAAAGGAAGGAAGAAAGAAAAATGAGTGGGAAAGGGAGGAGACGAATAGAAAGAAAGGGAGAAAAAGTGGGAAAGATGATGAGTGGCAGGATGAAAGGGTGAAAAAGAGAGGAGAAATGAAGAATGGAAAGAAGTAGAGAAAGGAAGGAGGGAGTAAGGGAGAGAAGAAAGAATGGCAGAAAAAAGAGGGGTTAAATGGAGAAGAATTGGAAGTAAGGAAGGAAGGAAGAAATAAAGGAAGGACAAGGGGAGGAGGGCAGGTCTGCAGATCCCTGGCCTAAGCACAGTCAATCCCTGTGGACTGACCATAGTGTTTCATGCTCACACAGTAGGCCTTATGGGATCTTCTGGCCCCACAAATCACACCATCGCACCAGGCCTCCTCAAACCCCAGGAGTCCTGCACATATTCTCCTGGTAACCTGTGAGCTGCAAAGTTTCTGCTTTATTATAGCTGCACCCTAGGTACCAGGAACCCCTGCATCTGCTCTCTGGGTATGTGTGGGGTGGGACACAAGCTCTGTGAACTGCAAAGTCCCTGCTTCAGCACAGCTGTACCCCAGTGTCCATCCAAACACAGCTCTCACCTCAGAGGGGATTAGACATAGTTTAGTCTAGGGCGAAATGTGAGTGACCATGGCCCAGGAACACAGATTTATGTTACCCCAAATTCCCTGTCCAAAAGTTTTAACAGTTTCATGAAGTTTTCATAGTTACATAAGTCAGTTCATAAATCAAGGCACTGTTCAAATACATTGGTTGACCATCAGGTAGGCAGGTGTTAGCAAAGCAGGGGAATCTCCACCATAGACTTCACATGCTATCTGATGACATTCTTTTTTTTTTTTTTTTTTTTTTTTTTTTTTTCAAGGTAGGGTCTCACTCTGGCCCAGGCTGACCTGGAATTAACTATGTAGTCTCAGGGTGGCCTTGAACTCATGGCGATCTTCCTACCTCTGCCTCCCGAGTGCTGGGATTAAAGGCGTGCGCCACCACGCCCGGCTTCTGATGACATTCTTAAACCTTGGGTTGGTGGAAGCTGGTGGTCTGTCAGTACACACAGCTGCACCTCAGGTCTCAGAAGCCCCTGCATCTGCTCTCTGAGTGTTTGGGGGGGGGGAGAGGCACAAGCTCTACTAGCTGCAAAGTCCCTGCACCAATACAGCTGCAGCCCACTCATCTCCTGCCAGCCGCCCTCCTCTCCTGACCCGTGGGCGGCTCCAGCCTCCCCCATTGTAGGCAGGTGGAACTGCCCATGACGTCACAATGCTGCGCCTCACCCAGAGCGTCCTTAGCGCAGTTATAAACTTTCAAAAGGCGGGAGCAGCGGAGTTCATTCTCCTGAGCCTCTCTCCAGCAGCTCTGTAGGGCAGAGGAGGTGGCTGTGGCTGTGGCGGTGGCGGTGGCGGTGGCGGTGGCGGTGGCGGTGGCGGTGGCGGTGGGCCGCCTGTGTGTCAGCGAAACTGCTCAGCAGATTGTAAACTGAAAGGCGGGTCGGCGTGAGCAGTGCGGAGGAAGCAGCGGAGTTCATTTTCCGGAGCCTCCATCCTGCGGGATGGCGGAGGAGGCGGCCATGGCGAGTCTGGGGCCGAGTGAGAGTGATCGGCAGCAGGTAGGAGGATCGCGCTGGGCCGAGGGGTCACGGGGCTCCCCAGGAGGCGCTGCGAGAAAGCCAGGCAAAGGGCTGGCGGGGCCCACACACAGATCCAGTGCACCGCCCTGGAACATGAGTACAAATCCACACAAACCACACACACACACACACACACACACACACACACACACACACACACACACTCCCCCTCCCAAAACACCTGGGTGCGGTGCACTACCACTCAGTGGGAGGCTGAGGTAGGAGCTTCAAGGGTTGAGGGAAAGTCTGGACTATATAGGGCCTGTCTCAAAACAGAAGAGCAAAAAGGAAAGGAGAGGGGGAGATAAAGGGAGGAAGGGAAGGAAAGAGGAAAAGGAGACAGGGAGGGATAAAGCGGGCAAAGGAAAGAGGGAAAATGGAGAAAGGGAGACAAATGGGAAGAAGAAAGAAGAGGGAAGGAAGGTAGAAAAAAGGGGGAAGGGGGAAGTAGAAGGAAGGAATGAAGATGGGAAAGAAAAGTAGGAAAAGAAAGGAAAGAAGGAAGGAAAAAGAGGGGAAAGGGGAAGAGAATAAAAGGAAGGAAGGAAAAGGGGGAAATAAGAATGGAAAGAAGGAAGGAGAGTGAGGGAGGGAAACAAGGAAGCAGGGAGAGAGACGAAAGGAAGGAAGGAGCAGAATGGGAGAGAAAGAAGGAAGGGGGAGAAAAGAGGGGAAATGGAAGACAAGAAAGGGAGGAAGAAAGGAAGGAAGAGCAAGGGAAGCAGGGCAGGGCTGCAGAACCCAGGCCTGAGTGCAGTCAGTCCCTGTGGGTTGACCATAGTGTTGTCAGGCACACACAGTGGGCCTGTGGAATCTTCTGGCCAGGAGTCCCCTTATCCCATGAGGCTCCTCAGGCCCCAGGTGTCCTGTGTATGCTCTATGGGTAGGTGGGAGGAAAGATCCCTGTGAGCTGCAAAGTCCCTGCTTCAGTACAGCTGCATCCCACTCCCCTCTGCAAGCTGCCCTCCTGTCAGGAATGGTGGATGGTTCTGCCCTCCCCCATTCCCAGTCAGGTGGAACAGCGCATGACACCACAGTGCTGCAGCTCTACTAGATCATGGGGGAAATTGTAAACTTAAAGGCAGGGAGGCACAAACGGTGAAGAGGCAGTAGCACAGTTCATTTTCCTGATCCTCTGTCTGGTGAGATGGTGGTGGAGGAGGCGACCATGGTGATCTGCTTGCAAGTCAGACCTCTCCGCATCAGGTAGGGGAGTCAGGCCAAGTAGAGGGGCCACATGGACTCCCTGGTGGCACTGCGAGGACCCCTGGTGATAGTCCTGGCTTCAGACCAAAGCCAGCGTGCCACCCACAAGTGTTTTCACCTCTCCATGCTGATTTTCTAATCTCAGTGTGCTGTGCTTACAGACATTGCCTTCATTTTCCTGTGTATATGGACAGAAAGTAAAAACCAACAGTGTTCGGTACTAAATACTAGAAGGAAAAGCAGGAACGAGAATTAAGTGAGGTCTTGGCTTTACTAGCCTCTGGCCTTAACCCAAAATTTTAAAAGCCTTTGGGGTGTGAGAAACAAATATCCAACACTGCTGAATGTGATTAATTAAAGTGAGAATGTCCTAAGTTCATTAAACTCACTCTAATTTGGGAGAAGGTGTTTACCTAAGGCACCATGGTGATAGGCAGGTAGAGATTGTTAGAGAGTCACTAGACCTGTGAAGAAATGACACCTTGGGAGAGGCAGGCTGGTGTCAGGAAAACCCTGACACTTCATGACTAGGTTAGTTACTGAATGGAAAGGAAGCTCCGAGTATTCCAGGATCAGAGATGACTACCTGTTATTTGGATGAGATCTTCAGATTGGTTGGTTAATGTCATACTTAGTGTGTATGTAGGAATTTAGAAGATGCCATTAAAGAGAGAAGTGATGTGATTCAAGTATCTTTGTGTGAATTAGCATGTGCATGCCACAGAGTACATGTGAGGTCTGAGGACAACTTCCACTTTGCTTGACACAAGGTTTCACTTGTTTTACTGGGTGTGCTGTCTGTCTGTTTTATCTGCTTCATGGGCACAATTCTTCCTGGCCTGCAAGCTTCTGCATTCTCCTGCCTCCACTTCTCATTGACTTGGAGTGGGTATGCTGTGTGCACGTGCCTTTATGTGCACGGAGGGGAATTGAACAGGAGCTGTTAAGTTTACAAGGAAATACCTTTAACAATCTCCTTAGATCCTTCATTTGATATGTGGGTGTGAGATGTACTGACCTTCCTGAAATGGCACATATCAAACCTCCCTGAACAAGGACGTTTTCTGTGATATAGGAAACAAGGTGGCCTGAATCACGCAGCCCAAATATGAGGCAACAGGCAGGGTGGCCTAGGACCTACATGAAGATCATATGTATGATGTGGCTTCCCAGCCCCCTGGAGAGGAGAAAGGAGACAGTTGGTGGGTAGAGCTCCAAAGACAAACAAACCCATCACCCCATTTCTCACAGTGAGGGCATCATGAGAAGCTGGGGCCTGGGATTATACTCTGGAGATGGCACTCTGAGTTAGCAATAGGATCTGCAAAGACAAGACTAGGACATGGAGTGTGTGGAATTCAGACCACCAGGATAGAAGTAGGTGGGTGTGGGCTTCCTTATAGGGAGGAGAGGCACATGCCTTGTGCAGGATGAGTGACCATTCTCAACCCACCTTCCCCATTCTGGAGATTGGTGCTGGGTTGGTTCTCAGAACTGTGTCTGATCATCATGGTGATGGGGAGGAAGGAGTAACCAGGTGGAGAAGCAGGGATCCAAGCTCACACTGCCTGGGAATCAGGGACAATGCTCAGGGCTCTGATGCATCTATCTCTTGAGGGTCTAATGCATGAGACATTGGCTTTGTGTATGAAGTCTGTGTTCCATCATTTCCCTCTCACCCCACTGACTGGTGACTTCACAATACCCTGACTTTTCTTCCCACAACTGTCATCTGTACCAGTCACTGTGTGTTTCTGAAACCAGAATTCAGTCCTTGATACTTGTACTTTCAGAGGCAAGTGAGCAAAGACAGGAATTCAACCTTAAATCTGTGCTCTATTGAGAGAGCTGGAAATTTGGGATAGGAAAGGATTCTTAGAGATATCTTATATTTCATCTATAACTAAAAGAATGTATAGAAGGGGAAATAAAGGCAATCATTTCAAATTTTATTGGTCACGTAATCAATCATGACTCTGAGATGTAACGTGTTAGTGGATCTATATGTCTCCTTGTGGACTTATGGGCTCTTCTCTCCATGCAGTGAGGGTTTCATATACACCAAAGCCAGTAGCCCTTGTATTCCTCTGAATCTCTGTTTAGGCTATAACTAGATCAAAAGTTTATATAAAATATGTCTCTCTTTTCCCTTTATTGCTCTTATCAGTATGATGCAAAAAAGTGGGTAGTTGAGCCAACTCTGAGCCCTGATATTCTTCCCCACTCTGGCCTATGCCTGTTTCATCAGATTGAGGCTTGGACCTGTCCTTCAGTTGTTCATTTGGTGCCACTTGCAGTTCTCCAGCTCCTTCCCTGACAGAATTAAACCAAAGTCACAGTATGTCTCCAATTTCCACATAGCCCCTATTCTTCTCCCTGAACTGGTTTGGTAATACCAGAAAAATGGTACAGACTGTGTTGCTGTTGTTGATCTCAGGAGGAATGAGTTTGCTTTGACCATTAAACAGATATTTTTTGATGTCAGGGGGCATTTTTTTATTATTTAATTGAGGGTGGGACGTATATACAATGCTGCACCTGACCTTGTAGGTGGGTACAGGGATGTTGCTGAGCATCCTGCAGTTTGCATGTCATTTTCAAAACTACGTATATCTGACTCAAACTGTCAGTAGGGTGATGAGAATGTCAAGTGCAGTGGTATGGACATGTGAAAGAACCTGAAACTCTCATGGGAGAATATGTGCTGATTTTTCATTTTCATTTTTTTTTTAAATCTTGTGGTGTTGGGATGTCAAACCCCAGTTCTTACCTCAAGTGCATAATAAATACTTTATTCTGAGACATATCTGAGAACTGATGCCCTGGGAACAGGTCTAAGTTACATGAAATAAATGATGTTCCAACATGGTAAATTTTTCAGAATTTTTTGTTTCATTTCTTAAGTCCGGTCTCACTCTAGCCTGGCTGACCTGGAACTCAATCTGCATCAAACTCACAGTGATCTTCCTACTTTAGCCTCTTTTTGTACTGGGATAAAAATGTGGCCACCCTATCTAACTCATGGAATATTTATAGTAATAGAATGAAACAGTTATAAATCTAGGCATTTTAATTACATTCATGGAAACATCAAGGAAGTTTTCACAGCAGAGAAGTCTCTGTAGAGGCCTCAGGTGTTTTGTGATGCCATCCTTAGCCTATGGGTTGGTGGAAACTAAGATGTTTGTTTGAACATTCCAATAAGAATTTTACCTGATAGTAATGGCAATGTTAGATCAAGTGGTGAGGTAGACTATAAGTACTATTTATGGGACTAAGGTAACCCAACCAAATTAGGTTATAAGCCTGTAACAGTCAGCTTTCTACTACCACAGACTTTCTATACATTCAATCAGCTATGTAGTATGGTTAACTCAGGCATTACTTCCCCTCTATGGGAACTTGTTCATGAATCCAGAGCCTCACACATCCCAGGTAACAATGAATCCACCACTGAGCCACACCTCCAGCCTGGATACACCATTTCAATGGCTGAACTAGCAAAATGTGTGTGAATAGTGAGTGTGAACAAGGCTACTGAGAAGCATGTGCAAAACTGATAAGGCTGCTAACGTGGTGCTTCATAATAATAACTCAGGTTGTCTGGACATGGTTACAGTCAAGAGGAGAGGGGGACCATAGCATGAAATAGAGAATGCATGGGGAACAAATGGGGGATAGGTGTGTGTGTGTGTGTGTGTGTGTGTGTGTGTGTGTGTGTGTGTTGCTAAGGATCAAACACAGGGCTTTGCACAAACCAGGCAAGTGATCTGTCAAGGGGACAAGTGTTAACAACTGCCCTGTTTCAGTTACCCTCAGAGGCGCCTCATGAGCACATACATGTTCAAACCTGCCATCCAGTGGAAAGTGCAGAGACAGCATATATGGTTCAGAGATTTCAACATGTTACTGTCTTTTGAGACCCTGGCTGTGGATAAGGTGATCTGGAGGGAATGCAGACAAATAAGTGAGTGCAGTGAACCTGGCTCGGTGGCACATACCTGTAAACTCAGTACATATGTTGAACATTTTATCTCATGTCTCCACCTGCCGAGTACTGAGTTTACAGGTATGTGCCACCACACCAGGTCACTTTGAGTCCAGCCTGGGTTATGGGAGACCCTATTTCAAAATCAAACAAAGACAAACCACAGAGAAAAAGGAGTGTATGGAGGGCAAGGCCAGGGCAGCAGAGCCTGAGTGGGCTTCATGGAAACTGCACAGGCCCGTGAGTGTTGAGCACACCCCTCTGTGCAGGCATCTGTTCTCATCTCTTTTGGCCATTTGGACACTTTTCATTGTCTTTCATGAAAACATCCTCTTCAACTGATTTTTCACTATTTTTTTCCATTTTGTTATTTTTTTTCTTATAACTATTTTATTATTTATTTATTTGAGAGAGATATAGGGAGAAAGAGAGAGAGAGAGAGAGAGAGAGAGAGAGAGAGAGAGAGAGCAAGCTATGGAGGGTGAGAATGGGTGCACCAGGGCTTCCAGCCATGCAAATGAACTCTAGATACTTGCACCACCTTGTGCAGCTGCCTTATGTGGGTCCTTTTGGAATCAAACCTGGATCCTTTTTGATTTGAAGGCAAAATCCACTGTCTTAACCACTAGGTAATCCCTCTAGCCCACATTTTGATATTTTAATACATATCTGTTTTGTACAGATAAATCATGTATTGGGACCCTTTATTCCCTAATCCCTACCCCCACTCCATTAGGGACACTCCTCAGTGGGGTTGCAGGTATTCCTCATTCCTTTTTTTTTTTAACCCCATTGAGTTAAATTATGGTTTCTTGCATGATCATGGTGATTTAACAGGATGGACAACTGATGAACATGGCTCCCCTTTCTGTGCAATCATTAGGTGCAATTAGCTTCTCTAGAGGTGTGGAGTCACATGTATCCTTCCCCCGTGAAGGAGATGTATTGACAGGCTCAGTCTTTGCAGGAAATTTAAGCTGCTATGGGTGTAATGACTATGTGTCCCCAAAAACAGAGGTTCAGAGTGCTCTTCCCCACCACACAGGAATCTCTGTAAGACTCAGGAAGTAAGCAAAACCATGCTCAGGAAGTGGACAAAACCTGCAAATGTCAGAACGCTCCTAAAATTCACAAGCTTCACAAGCTCCCTCCACAAGGTTAAATAAACAGTAACAATATCAGGGAAGAGGAGACATTCCAAACCGTCAAACCCCCTTCACATTTACAAGCATCTCCAGGGATACAGCTTTCATGAGTTGTCACCCATGGGAGATGGAACTTTTACCATGCAGGTACTTTCCAGTCATCCATGTGCCTGTAAATATCCCTTCATCCATATTCTTCTAAATAACCCCAATATACTCACTGGCTCACTGGGCTGGACTTGAATGACATTATTTCTTTGGTCTATTATTGGCACTTTATTTGGGGTGAATAAATATTTGTTCACATCTCTGCAGAAGTTGAAGCAATGATAGTTTGGCTGTGCTATGGAGATGTGTATATTTTTACAGGACATTGCCCAGGACTAAGGAAAGGAGGAGACTATTCCCTTGTCTTTCTTGCCTGTAGCACTTGGTGCACACCTTTGGTCTCCCTCACAGCTGAGCCCCATGTGCAGGGAGTAATAATGTCCGAACACTTCATGTTCTGTGTATGCACCAAGCCTTGTGCTGCTGGCCTGCATGCACTCTCTCTCCAGAAGGCAAAGCAGTTTTACTCTTATTTGGAGCTAAATTGGAGTAACTGTCAGTCTTATCCTCTGTTCCTGGCTATCAAACCCAGGGTCTAGTGTGTGCTAAGCAAGTTCTTTTGCACTGAGCTACACTGTCGGCTCTTTTTATTTTTACTTAGAGGTGAGGTTGCATTATGTATGTATCACTGGCTGGCCTCCAACTGAGGATGCTCCTGCCTCAGTCTCCTTTATAGGAATTATAGGTGTGCACAGTGATGCTCATCTCTCTCTGACATATACTCTTCATTTTCGTTTTTTAAAAATATTTATTTACAAGGAGAAAGAAAGGGAATGGACATGCCAGGGCCTGTAGTCACTGCAGATGAACTCCAGATGCATGTGCTCTTTTGTGCATCTGGCTTTATATGGGTACAGGGGAATTGAACCTGAATTGTTAGGCTTTGCAGGCAAGTGCCTTTACCACTGAACCATCTCTCCAGCCCCAATACATATATTTAAAAAACATTTTATTTATTTGTTTATGAGAGGGGGAGAATGGGTATACCAGGGTCTGTAGTCACTGCAAATGAATGCCTCCAGATGCATGCACCTCTGGGGGGTTTGATTCAGGTGTCCCACATAAACTTAGGTGTTCAGACTGGTTGGTTACCAGCTGATGGAGATTTGAAAATTAAAGCCCACTAGAAGCAGTGTATTGTTGCCGGCTTATGGGTATTATAGCCAGTTTCCCCTTGGCAGTGTTTGGCACACTCTCCTGTTGCTGTTGTCCATCTGATGTTGATCAGTAGGTGTTGTCCATCTTTCCTCATGCTGTCATTTTTTTCCTGACATTGCGGAGCTTCCCCTTGAGTTTGTAAGCCAAAATAAAGTCTTTTTCCCCCCTACAAGCTGCTCTCGGTCAGGTGCTTTCTGCCAGCAATGCGAACCTGACTAAAACAGCCGCCTTGTGTATCTGGCTTATGTGGGTATTGGGGACATGAAACTGGGTCTTTAGGCTTCACAGGAAAGCACCTTAATTGGAAGCCATCTCTCCAGCCCCATTATATATATTATATATATTCTTATACATGATGGTGTCTAGTCATTGAATGTAATGTTTAGGATAGTTTAATATGTACTTTAGTTTATGTCAGTATGTTAAAAAAACACATAATATCAAACTTATCCTTTAAACAATTTTAAGCAGAAACTTCTGTGGCTTGAAATATGTAAGCATCATAACCATCTATCTCCTGAGCTTTTCTCAGCTTCCCAAACAGGAACTGTACAAATGTACAATTTCTCCACATCCTTGCCAACAATTTATTTATTTACTCATTTATGTTTGTTTTTCAAGGTAGAGTCTTGCTCTAGCCCAGACTGGCCTAGAATTCACTAGGTTGTCTTAGGCCAGCCTTGAACTCACAATGATCTCCTATTTTAGTCTCCCAATTGCTGGAATTAAAGCCATGTGCCAACACGCATGACCATTTTTCTATTTTTCTTTTGTCTCTTTTATTTTTCTAATAATGGGTTCATGTTTTTTTATTTTTAAAATTTATTTGAAAGAGAGAGAGAGAGAATATGGACATGCCAGTGTCCCCAGCCACTGCAAATCAATTCCAGATACATGTGCCACCTTGTGCATCTGGCTTACATGGATTCTGTGGAATTGAACCTGGGTCCTCTGACTTTTCAGGCAAGTGTCTTAACTGCTAAGCCATTGCTCCACCCATGGTTTCAGTTTTTACTGACAAAATGGACACAAGTAGTGCTGAAGAATGTATTTGAAGTTCCAATATGTGTACAATAATTTGTATTTACCACCACAGTAGCAGGTATCACGCACATGTATTTTCATAGGAGCCATGAGAGGCAGCCTGCAGAGTGCAGTGTTGGTGCAGGACTGTTCACAGGCCTGCCAGAGAGGGTGGAGGATTGAGGGAAAGAACCTAAGTAAGAGAAGAGTGCCAGGGAGGAACAGTGCATGTCTTGACCATGTATGATTTGACAGTATAATCTGCACATAATCATCCTTGCTTTAACACGTAAGGAAGGTTTCGGATGTGGCTCAGTTGGTAGATGCTTGACTAGCATGCACGAAGCCCATGTGATGGTGCTGCCCACAGTTAGGTGGGTTCTCTTATGCAGTATTATGCTCTTCCCTGCTGCAGTTCCCACTCTTCTTTGTTACCAATAGCATCATTCTGTCTCATGTTCTCATTTTGAACTGGATTCTCGTGAAAAATAGGTGCTTTTCCATGAGCGCAGGGGGAATCTCTGATCTGTGCTCCCCTTTATGGGTCTGGGGTTACAGGATTTAATGGACTGTCCCAGCTGTTTATGTGGGATCTGGAGATTCAAACGTGAACTATTTAGGCCCTCCTGTATCCTCACATTTGTAGAGAAAGTACACATGATCTCTATGCTACCTCTTCATTCCTCATACTTAAACTGTATATAAATCCTGGGGTGGGGCTTGTGAGTCCTGTCCTCTAGTTATAGTAACTGAATCCATGAAGAGGTGGAGAGTTGCGTGAACCTTCCTCTCCTCCATGGTGGAAAGTTACAGGCCACAGTCAATGATAGTTCAAAGGACAGTGGTTCTTCCTTGTATGGAGGACAGCTGTCCACACTAAGGTTTTTTCCAAGCTGCACTCCTCTCTCAGGCCCTTTATCACACTTTTTTCTCATGTCTTTCTTTAAACTGTCAGCTTGAATTACCATCACTTCACACCCAATTCTATAAATTTATTTTGAATGATTTTCACCATTTTCCCCCTCTGGTCTCAAGAAAAAGTATCTTTGAAAGTTCCTTCTGGTAATTTCCAGAGAACATCCTTACACCTTCTCAGGGACTGTCATTATCTTAGACCCTTTCTGCCCAGTCCTCAGCTTCTGTCGCTGTGCAGAATCCTTCCCTTCTGCATGAAACAGGCTCTCACCTGTGATGGCCGCAGTTCTTCACAGTGGAGCTCTTTGAAAGAGTTAGGCCTCTTCACCGCTGCCTCCCTTCCTGCCTCCAATTCCCTTCACCTCCCATACATTGAGGTTGGGACCCATGTAGCATTTAGAGGAATGATGCACTTGCTTTTGCAAAGCAAACAGAATTTTGGGGTGTTTTGCTTATAATTTCTTTTTAAGACAGGATATCAAATAGCTCAGTCTGCTTCAACCTCACTATGTAGCCAAAGATTGCCTTGAACTTTATTTTCATGCGTGTTAGGCAAGCCCTCTATGGACTGACCACAGCCTCGGCCCTATTTAATTCTTTTTCTGTTTTCCCTTTAAGGGGTTTATCTCATCCTGGTTTAATTTTGGTAGGTCATATAGATCAAGAAAATCATACATTTATTTCAGATTTAGGCATGGTTTCTCCTTTGAGCTTGGGATGCCCTGGCTGTCTGGTGTCTGGTATCTGGTTTCCCTCCCTTTTGTTTTCCTTTTCACTGTCATCCCTGTAAGAAGTACAGGGGGCACGAAGCCAATTATTATGGGTGACTTGTCATGATCATGGGGTTGGAAGGAGTGTTAATGTGCATCATTTTTATAGAATTGACTTCTTGTTTAATGAGTTGGAGTAGACGAGCAGACAGGGAGCTATGATTATGATGAGAAGGATACTCATCTAAGGACCCAGTAAAGAGCATAACCGTGGAAACCACTTCCCTAAACTTAACCAAAAGTTGCTTTCATGGACTTTGTTAGCCTCTTCTTTTATTTTGTCTATCTGTTGTTGAATAATATTGGAATTGTCTGTAATATTGAAGCAACACATTGCAGGGAATTGCTGACTGCTAATATGATGCTTCAATAAT
>JAEOAD010000952.1:0-40592 GCA_036365145.1 Orientallactaga sibirica | reverse complement strand
GGAAACTCAAAATCTAGGGCCACTTCTGCTGTTTCTATTATAATGTAAGAGCTACACCTGGCACCTTAAACTCCTACACTGAAGATGTATAATGTTGGATTTACATGGCTAAAAACACTGCAAATAATTAGAAAACCCAAACATCAAATTAACTCAAGATGCAAAAATGTCTACATTATACTACAAGAAACACAAAGAATCAAGAAAATACAATCCCACCAAAAACTATAAACCCATCAGAAAGGATCCACAGACTGTTTTTAGATAAAATATCTGACAAAATTGCAAAAAAATATTTTACCTATACTCAAGAAATCAAAGGAATCAAACAATAAAACAATGTAACCTCTCTCTCCAGCCCATTTTCTACTTTCGTGTCCATATTCCTGGAGCTTTTGGTTGCACTCATGTCCAAAAGATTCCAGCTAGGCATTTCAGATAAGAAAGTGCATGTACTGTTTGTCTTTCTGTGCATAAAAGACCTCACTTGGATGAGTTTTTTCCAACCTCATCAATTTTTCTACAGACTTCATTGTTTCATTTTCCCTTACTGCTTAACATAATCCCATTGTGCATATGTGCCACATTTTCGTTATCCATTCATGTGTTGATGGGCATCTGGGCTGATTCCAGTTCCTAGTTTGTAAACAAATATGGACCAACAAGTATTTATGTCGTGCTGCAGTCAGGTTTGCATTGCTGGCAGAAAATCCCTGACCAAGAGCAGCTTGTGGGGGAGAAAGAGTTTTATTTTGCCTTATAGACTTGAGGGGAAGCACCATAATGGCAGGGGGAAATGATGGCATGAGCAGAGGGCAGACATCACCTCCTAAGTCCATAATGAATTCCAGGTCAGCCTGAGTTAGAGTGAGACCCTACCTCGGAACCCCCCCCGAAATGCAAATTCGAGGGCTGGTGAAATGGTTTAGTGGTTAAGGCACTTGCATGCAAAGCCAAAGGACCCAAGTAGGACATATGTAAGCCTGCTGCACAGGGTGGCATAGCATCTGGAGTTTGTTTACTGTGGCTGAAAGCCCTGGTGCCCCCATTCTCTCTCTCTCTCTCTATCTGTATCTGTCTCTTTCTATCTCTCTGCCAAATAAATAAAATAAAATGAAAATTTTAAAACAAAAAACAAAACAAACGAATCTTATTTTCTTGAATCACTACAAGTTACAGGTAAGATGTTTGTCTTGAGTCGTTTATGATACAGCATATACACCTCCTGCTTATTGAATAAGTCTCTGCCAATATACATATAGAAGAATGAAGTCCAATTTGCTGTTCTGTCATTTGTAGTCTTTGGTTGAAGAGAAATATCTCATTATAGGCGTTGGTGTCATTTGAAGACATCGCTGTGGACTTCACCTGGCAAGAGTGGCAGGACCTGGATGTTGCTCAGCGAAACCTCTACAGAGATGTGATGTTGGAGAACTACACCAGCCTGATGTTCTTGGGTGAGTTAAGGTTCCCTGAGTCTGTTTATAGTAACTACTTTCCTTTTGGTTGGTAAGCATAGTTATAATTACTATTGTTTACTATTGCTTATATTGTACTCTTTTTTATTTTTATTTTTTGTTTTTAGAGAGAGGCACAGAGAGAGACAGACAGAGAGAGGGAGAGGAAGACAAATAGAGATGGGCACGCCAGCAGTCTCTCAGCTGTTGTGAACGAAATCCAGATGCGTGGGCCCCTTGTGGTGAAGTGTGGCATTGCTCCCTAGCGTCACTTTGCATCTGTCTAAACATGGGACCTGGAGATTGGAACCGCTGGAGATTGGAACCAGCATTCTTAGGCTTAGGAGGCAGGTGCCTTAACTGCTAAGCCATCTATCCAGCCCTTATATTGTACTCCTAAAATGACATACTTACAGGAACATATAGAACATTATGGCTTTGCAGTATACACATATTTAATGACCAGAGTCTGTCAGATCAGACAATGCATTTATGGGAAACACTTAAAAAAATCTTGTAGTTATTTTGAAATAATAATGTTGCTGTTGCCAGATTCATAGTAACATACTACTGTGTTACAGAACATAAAAAAGTTATTTCTTCTAAATGTACCCAGTTATTCAAACATGTTCATTCTATCCCTTTTCTCCTACTCATTTTCTACACTCTAATGAGTTGTTTTATTTTCTATTTTATTATGTAAATATGGACTTGTAAGAATAATGAGACATGCATGATTTTTGTTTTTGTGTTTTTTGCATCATTTCTATCCCATGACTTGTCTGGGGAGAAGTGATCATTTATTCACTCCAATTATAGAGGGATTTGATAGCCCAAGGAAAAAATCATAAATATACCATGGTGAATGAGTTTATTGGGAAACCTAGAAATCAAAAGCTTCTATGATACACATTTGTGTTACTTAAAAAAATCCAAACCTTACCCAGTTTTTATCTGTTATCTACATATTCCCAACTAGAATATCAAGTGGGAAATTTATGGCATTTATTTTTGGTTGTTGAGTGTTGATAGTCTGTTACCATAGACCTATGGAACTGTTGCAGCATTCTTAATGTCATTGATATGACTGTATTGAAAGTGTCTTGGTGGTCAGTAAAGCTGCTTTGATTAAAATGATGACAGTCATTTCAAAACTAGAAAATATAGCTATACCACTTTGCATAATGTCTTACAGTTATGTTCATACCACCCTTTTAAATATGCTTTCTTTTTATTTGGTGACAGATCTCAATCTCTCCTTGGTTTTCCTGGAATGCACTCTGTAGCCAAGGCTGGCCTCAAAATCTTAGTGATTCTCCTACCTCATGTTCTCACACATTGGGGGTAAAGGAGTATGCCACCACACCTTGCTCCATTTCTCCTTAGAGTTTTCTTTCTGTATTTGGCCCTTTTTACCTACAAATAAGGATGTTTTTCTGGTCTCCCTGGTGATTTGTATGGGCTTTGTTTATTGCCCTTTTTGTATATCCTAGACTCAGACTTTATCTTTTTCTTCATGCTTTGAGTTGAACTTAGCTCTTCATGCATCCTGGAAAAGTGCTCTACCACTAAGTTACTTTTCATCACTAGGTCTTCAATAGTGTATTGTAGAAGAGTGATGGATAAGTATATCCTTGTTTTCATTTTCAGCCATTAGAGAAAATAAGTTCAGTTTTACCCAGTCATTAATATTGAAGCTTTCTATTATATGTAACTTTGCTTGTTTCATTACAGTCCTGTGTATGGAGAAAATTTATTTTTCTTTAAATTTCTTGTGTGTGTGTGTGTGTGTGTGTGTGTGTGTGTGTGTGTGTAAGAGCATTTATGTATCTTACTAAGTTGTCCTCTTTAGATTATCTTAGTTCCCCCTTACATTGGAGTAAGATCATTTCATGAGAATCAGACATGTGACATTTGTATAGAGCTTTATATATGTGGTTTGGAGCATTAAACTTGGGTCTGCAGGCTTTGCAAGCAAGGACCTTTAACTGCTGAGCCATACATTGAGGAATTTCCTGAAGATGAGAATGAATTTTGTAAAATTAGTATTACATAATTATAGTTTGTCATATAGAATCATTGATTTCTACATGCAAATTTTCTTATGGTGATGCTCACATCCCTGCTCTGAGTCAATTTTGTGCTATTCAATTTTTGCTTGTGTGTGTTCATGAAATGTGTGTGTGTGTGTGTGTGTGTGTGTGTGTGCAGTGTTTATGTGGTGTGTCACATGCATATGCCTTTACAAAGCCCTGTGTGCTTTACCCTGTTACTGTTCAGTTACCTGTGGTGGCCAGAGTGGAACATCAGGTGGCCTGTCCCATTGTTCTTCCATTTGACATTATTCTTCTTTTAATATGTATGTATTTATTATAATTATTGACTTAGTTGTTTTCAGGGTATATCATTCTAGTAATCCCAATACTTTGCAGTAAAGATTAAGTGAATTGAATATCTCTAGTAATTCTTGTAAAGGTAAGTACTTCATTAAAGGTGTTTATTATTCTTAAAGTACAATTCTCTTCCAATAATAAAGTTGGCTACAGTCTTGGAGCACTTAACTATGTAGCAGGTGCTATGTTAGGTGCAGCATATGAGGTACTCACTTAACATGCACAGCTTCTTTAGGCAGAGTGAACTCTTACTATCTGCATCTTACAGATGAGGAAAACAAGGCTTAGGAGATGTGATTTTTAAAAACTTTTTATTTTTTATTATTTTTTTGCAGAGAGACACAGAACTTGCCCAAGGTTGGGTCATTAGTAGTATAACTGGGTTCCACCTAACAGCCTCTGCTGTTTCTGTTTGTTTGTTTTTAAGATTTTTTTTTTATTAGAGATAGAGAGGTAGAGAGAGAGAGAATGTGCCAGGACTTCCAGCCACTGCAAATGAACTCCAGTTGCATGCACCATAATGTGCATCTGGCTTACGTGGGACCTAGAGTATTGAACCTGGGTCCTTTGGCAGTGCAGGCATGTGCTTTAATTGCTAAGCTATTTCTCCAACCCTCTGCTGGTTTCTGCAGCATAAACTTCTTGAGTTGAAATTTGGGAAAATATCTTACTGTTTTGAAGATTAACACACCATCAACACATTGATTTTCATTAGATTGTAATCTTGATAGTTATTTCTAGTATGAGAGAGAAAGATGACTAATGCAATTTTATGAATGAATTTGCTTCAGATTGTTTCATTTATGAGTTTATATATACAGTTTGTTTAAGAGCCTCTCAAAATACTATGTGTAACATCATCACCATGTAACATTTTTAATAAGTAGTAACTTTGTGTGGATACATCATGTGGTGATTTGATGATTTCCCTTCTACCTGCTCTGACTCCACTGAGGGCCCTACTGAGTGAGATTGCTGGTATTCACCATGGACTTGTGGGTTACAAGTTGTGTGAGTGGCAGTCAGTCACTTTGGTTGGGTGTGGGCAATGCTTCTGGCTATTCTCTTCCACCCTGTGGCTTTTACATTCTTTCCATCCCCTATTCAGCAAACTTCCCTGAGCTTTGGTAGGTGTACTTTAAGTCTACTTTAGTGTTGGGCTTTTAGAAGCTTATGGATTTCTGCTTTGGTGCATTTTTATTATCCTCAGTGTCTATCTACATCACTCTGGTGCAAATTGTCAGGCTTGCCATAGAAGTAGAGCTCTTGCTCATCTCACCAATTCCTCTGTGGTTTCACCTGGGTCCTAGCTGCTGTGCTGAGTTGTTCATCTGACACAAAGTCAACTATATATTCTTGGTTTATTGATAGATCTTGGTTGTTCTTAGTTCTTGCTACTTTCTGAAAAATAAAAACCATTTCTCCAGTGGAGAATGAAATCAGAATAGGTAAAGGGGGATAAGTATTGTTAATTTAGAGACATTTTGATCAGTGTCCACACTTTTGGCCAAAGACTAGTGGGAACTTTTCATTGGGGTCCAAAATCTTGGTCTCCATAGGATCTGTCTTTGTTCCTTGTTCCCAGCTCCAACTCTATTTTTATAATTTTTAAAATTATTTTATTTATTTCCACTGAACAGATCTTGCAGACAACCATAGAGCTATTTTTCACTGACCTAGTCTGGGGCAGCCACTACTTGCACCCCAGGTATGTGAATCTTCTTAGGTGGGTTGTTTTCATATAGCTGGTTCTCCTGCTTACTCACAACATTGTTAGCCATTTTGCCCCAGCAGCTCATGTAGCACTTTTCAGCAGTATACATGCTAACCATCTGGGAACTTGCTTCCAGATTCAGTTGGATGTCTTGATGTTCCATATTCACAGCATGGGGGGTCTTAACAGTAGGATCTTATCTTTGCCCTCTGGTGGCTAATCAAGTGTTTTGAAAGAAACTTGTTTTGGGGACTTTGTGGGTGTCTCTGATCAACAGCTCAGTGTGAGCTATAACCAATATCTGGTGTTTGAAGGTACAATCCATATCCAAGTGTATTAGAGTAAAGCTTTATCCCACACTCTCCAGGGCCCTTCTTACCAGATGATCCCTCCATGCTCCTATTGAGGGTTTTATCTTTTAGTTTGCTATCCAGGAAGAAGCTTTCTAGGATATCAATTCATTTTGGAATTTGTTTCATGTATAACTCCTCCTGCCTTTCCATTCTTCTTTCCCCAAACCTGTACACCCCTTTTATCTGTCACTTGAATTGTTTCTCAGGTATGCATAGAACTAAAGCTGGTCCAGTTTAGTAATCATAGATGAGGGATAACATGTGGCAGTTGCCTTCCTGTGCTTCTGTGAGTTCACTGATATCTGTCTCATGTGTTTCTCGTATTACTCTTTTGGCCTAAGCCTCCTATTCATGATTGTAGAGCTTGCAGACTGTATTGGTTTGATTCAGATGTCCCCCATATACTTAGTTGTTGTGAGTGCTTCATTACCAGCTGATGGAGATTTAGGGATTAATGCCTCTTGGAGCCACTGTATTATTGAGGAAAGGCTTATGGGTATCATAGCCAGTGTCCCCTTGCCAGTATTTGACACATTTTCCTGTTCCTTTTCTCCCTGATGTCCACCCTCTGCTCATGCCATAGATTTCCCCTGCTGTCATGGAACTTCTATTGAGTCTGTAAGCCAAAATAAACCTTTTTTTCCCCAACATGCCTGCCAACAATGTAACCCTGACTGCAACATGGGAATTCAAAGATTTTTTTTTTTTTTTTTTTTTTTTTTTTTTTTTAGTCTCTACACCCTGCATGACCTGTGGTTACAGGCCTGCATGGTCCTGCAGTTCCCAGTGGATCTAGAAAATTGAACTCAGGGTCCTTCAGGACCACTTCCTTATAGAGGAAAAATACTTACCTGCTGAGCCATCATTCTAGTTATAGAGTGTAATATTTTTATGTGCTATTCTACTTGATTTTCTATTACATTCATGAATTTTTTCACCTGTATTCATTGAGTGTTACTGGGTCCGGACTGTGGATGTCTTTTCTGTGTAAAATCAGTTTATTGCTAATCTATGAGTTTACACCTGAGAACTTGCCAGGTCCTGTACTGAGTGTTCTTGTGTAACTAGCTTTTCATTTTGCTCTTGAATTTGCTGTTCAAATGTGTTCAGATTCTTGTGAGATTTTTCAATTTCTTTCCCATAATAGAAAATTATTTCACTATTTGTATTTCATTTGTTTTACTCTGAAACATTATATATATATATTCACTTACTTAGGGGCAATTCTTATAAAACCCAAAGCCCTTCCTTCCTTATGTTCTTTCTAATTTCTTAATTTTCATGAGCTATTTTTAAAGAGTCATGTGATTTTTTTGTCTCATCAATTTCATTGTGAATACTCTTTGTTGTTTTACCTTTTTATTCACTTTAGTTGAACTTTTCCCCCACAATCTTTCTCTTGTTCTATTTAATGACCATTCTCTCTGTGTTCCACTTATCATAAATGTCATTTGTTGTCTTTCTAGTTACATTATGTTCCCCTTCCCTTCTTCTCTATTTATTTTACTACAATCCTTGTTTTCAGCTGGGTGCTGTGGCACACAATACTTGTCCTATATTGTGGGAGGCTGAGATATATGTGTATCCATGAGTATGAGGACAGCCTGGGGCTACAGCATGTGTTCTTGGTCAACCTGGGCTAGAGTGAGTCCAAATCTTGTAAGAACCAGCAGCAACAACAAAAAAACCATATTATATATCATGCTATTCAATGTCACTTCAGGTAAATATTCTAGTTAATGAACTCCAGGAGTATAAACTTTCTCTTAGCTAAGATTTTATTTCACCTAGTAGAGATCAGTTGTAGAAATGCAGCTCTTATATTATAGGGGTCCATTTGATATAACATATTGGCACAATTAGTACATTATTTCTCAATTACAGGGAACTGTATGACCAAGCCAGAATTGATCATCAAGTTGGAGCATGGGTTTGCACCATGGAGTATAAAAGAAGGCTCAATTCAGAGGTTAACAGGCAAGTAAATGCATATGTGTAAAATAGGTCAATGAGATGAGAACTCATCTGAAATTGTCATAATAAATGGTATTACTGTGAATCAGACACATTATGAAATGGGCAAAGCATGACCCTGTTTTTCTGCCATTGTTGATTTTTTTTTTTTTTGGGCGGGTTCCAAGTTAAAGTTTTTCTCTAGCTCAAGCTAACCTGGAATTCACTATGTAGTCTCAGGGTTGTCTCAAACTCATGGCAATTGTCCTACATTTTCCTTCTGTGTGCTGGTATTAAAGGCATGTGCTACCATCCCCAGATGAGAAATGTTTTCTTTATGAATTCCAAAATTTAATTCTATGTATAGGTGGTCTTCGAAAATACTATGTATTAAATGTTGTACCTAAATTCTCACTTGTCCATTTTCTGTATGCTTCAATATTAGAGTCCTAAGAGTGAACTTCTCTGCTGTGACAAAATCCTTCAAAGAAACACCTTAAGGAGAAAAGTATTTATTGAACTATACAATTCTACATTGGTGCTTATGTTTACAATGATGGAAAAGAGTATAAAACAACATTATATTTACAGTCACCTGTGAAATTTAGAAGTACATGAGAAAAGAGCATTGGAGATTTCATAGGTGATTAGTACCCTTTTGTGAAATGTCTGTGAGAAGAATGTAGGTGTCAAAATTATACTAGATTTGTAAACAATAAGAAATGCTTCAGTGATTTAAAAAGAGCATTTGAGAATTTAAAGGGAAGGAAATCTGAATGACAGTGTAAAGTATGACATAGTCCATTCTCGTGTTCTAGATGAAAATACAAGGTAAAGCCACAGGTACAACATAATGCCAGGCAGTAGACAGAGCTCTTGTGCCAAAATAGTGGCATCTGTAGTGTTAGTTGAAATATGTATCTATTGCAATGGTTAATTCTAGACATTCATATCAATATGTTGTCAGTCAATCTGTAACAGCAGACTAACATTAGAGAAATGCTAGAAAAAGCATTTGAAAATTTTGAGACCCAAAAACAGATAATTCAGGGAGTTTGGAAACACTGAATATTTATGTGTGGGAGATGGACACAAGCGGAAATACTTGATATGAAAGGGTTAAGTGTAGAATTTCTGATCAAGTTTTGCATTAGGGAGCCCAAGGAAGGAAGGGTTTAGGTGGTTCACCCATCATGGTGAAGTCATCCCCATTGCTTATTGATGTTCAAAAATAGGGGCTGTTATTGATCATGCTTTTTGGCCTTTAGACATTCATTATAGCTTCACATGTTTAGTTATAATGTGGATCTGAAAATTTTGATGCCAGGTCAATTACATGGGTGGATCATTCCCTTTTCAGATATAGTTGAGTCTTGCTTGGGTCCCTAAATTGAACCAAGAGTCCTTTTGTCTGGTTTTTCAGTGTGTGATACACAGTGGAGATGCCTAGAGTTTTGTCTGTATGTGAAGTAAATGTTGGACTCTGTTTTAACAATATCAAGAGCATCCAGTGAGTTTTATGTGAAAATACATTATTTTGAGGGCTGACCTGCCACTGACCTTGCTATGGGTTCATCCATCAGCACATACACCACCAATTTCAATAGTGAGCAAAGAATGATTATACCCATCTGCAGATGAAACACCTTCATTTCTGACAACAGCCTCTCAGGAGAAAGAATATAGGTGTTTGCCAATTTGTTATTTTTCAACTAGTTTTCAACATTGTTAGCTTTGTTTTCACTTTATTGCATATTGTGATGCTTTTCATATTCTTACTTGAACCTTCTTTATTTGAGCTACTTTTTTTGTCTAATATTTTATTGTAGTTTATTTTTTTCTTTACCATTCTCATTCCCCTTTTCCTCTTAATTCAGAATAATAATGATTGAAAACAACGTTCATATACTTTTATCCAAGTAATTGAAAAATATAAGATAATCATATCCACATTCATTACTAAACCCCATTATTGGCTAGGGAGATCACTCAGTGGGTTAATGTGCTTTTTGCATATTCATGATTTAAGATACCCAGAATCAACAAGAACACTTAGAATCCCTCAAATTTCATAGGCCAAAATCATGGCAGACCCCATAGTTTACAACAGGAGGTACTGTAAAACATGGTTAAAGGCAATGACTGACAGTCAAGCTTGACCTATTATCAGAAAACAAGCATTTTGTACCACAACATTCCAAAGTCACAAACCCATTTGGATATATAAATATATAAGAAACAGAAAAAAAAAAACCTTTCATGTATATAATCCATCGAGAAAGGTGGTAGGGGAGAGACTAGAAACAAATAAATAAACAAAAACAAAACCACATCCTATGTTATTATAGTAGAATTCTGCACTAATCCTGGTACATCTGTATCATAAAGCATTTAGTAAACATGTGTTTAAATGATGTGTAAATACTTTGGCAAGGAACTGCAGGTGGAAAAAAAGGAAAACTTCATATCCACTAGGTTATTTCACTGAAATTAAATTATTTTTAATTTTATTTTTTAATTTGGAGATAGGGAGAGAAAATTGCTACACCAGGGCCTCAGCCACTGAAGTTGAACTCCAGATGCTTTCACCACATAGTGGTCATGTGCCACCTTGTGATTGCCTCATTTTTGTGCATCTGGCTTATGTGAAATGTGGATAATTGAACATGGGTCCTTAGGCTTTGCAGACAAGCACCTTAACCACTAACCCATCTCTGCATCCTGAATATTAAAATTTTTTGGAGTTTTTGAGGTAGGGTCTCGCTCTACTTCAGGCTGACCTGGAATTCTCTGTGTAGTCTCAGGGTGGCCTCAAACTCATGGCAATCCTCCTCCCTCTGCCTCCCAAGTGCTGGGAATAAAGGCATGCACCCCCAAGCCCAGCTTCCTGAATATTAAATTTTTGAATCAACCTAATACAAGATAGAATTGCTGTTTTCAGAGGAATTAGACCCAAACTAATTAAGGAAGCAATAAAAACAAACAATAAACAAATGCAGACTCACTAAGAGATCTCTAAAATATTGTGTGAATATAGGAAAACATTTGCTGAATTTGCACTTTGTTTTATAAGACTATGTATGCCTCAAGTCAAGCAATCCACCATATAGAATAGTAAAGAAGTCAATTGAAATGTAGTATTAATGTAATTATTGTGAGCTATATGTTCTTACAATATAATACTTTACCAAATACTAGGAATCTCTTGTGAGATTTTACTTAGTATTAGGAATGTAATACATTCCTTTGTATTTTCAGATTTAACAGGTGAGCAGAAAATGTACTGGACAAAGACTGATGATTTTAAACAATGCCAGAATGCTTTTTATCACAACTCACATCACATTTGTCATCAAGGGACAAACACTGGTGAGAAGTTGTATGAATGTGGGACAACCTTGATCTCCAGGTCAAATTTCACTAAGCATCAGTGTATTTATACAGGTGAGAAGCCATGTGAATGTGGGAAAACATTCATCTCACAGTCACATCTCACTGTGCATCATAGACCTTACACAGGTGAGAAGCCTTATGAATGTACTGAATGTGGGAAAGCCTCCATTTCCAAGTCACATCTCACTATAACTCAGAGATCTCACACAGGTAAAAATTCATATGAATGTGCTGAATGTGGGAAAGCATACATCTCCAAGTCAGATCTTAATACACAACATAGAACTCACACAGGTAAAAAGACATATGAATGTACAAAATTTGGTAAAGCTTTCATCTCCAAGTCAAAACTTAATAAGCATCACAGAACTCACACTGTTGAAAAGCCATATGAATGCACTGTATGTGGGATAGCTTTCATTTGCAAGACAGATCTGAATATACATCACAGAAATCACACAGGTGAAAAGCCTTATGAATGTACTGCATGTGGGAAAGCCTTCAGCTCCAGGTCAAGTCTCACTATTCATCGGAGAACTCACACAGGTGAAAAGCCATATAAATGTACTGAATGTGGTAAAGCTTTCTTCTTCAAGTCAAAGCTTAATTGGCATCACAGAACTCACACAGGTGAAAAGCCATATGAATGTACTGCATGTGGGAAAGCTTTCATTACCAAGTCAGATCTTAATACACATCACAGAACTCACACAGGTGAAAAGCCTTATGAATGTACTGCATGTGGGAAAGCTTTCACCTGCAAGTCATATCTTAATAACTGTTCATCAGAGAACTCACACTGGTGAAAAGCCTTATGAATGTACTGAATGTGGCAAAGCTTTCACCTGCAAGTCAGATCTTAATAAGCATCACAGAACTCACACAGGTGAAAAGCCTTATGAATGTACTGCATGTGGGAAAGCCTTCAGCTCCAGGTCAAGTCTCACTATTCATCGGAGAACTCACACAGGTGAAAAGCCATATAAATGTACTGAATGTGGTAAAGCTTTCTTCTTCAAGTCAAAGCTTAATTGGCATCACAGAACTCACACAGGTGAAAAGCCATATGAATGTACTGCATGTGGGAAAGCTTTCATTACCAAGTCAGATCTTAATACACATCACAGAACTCACACAGGTGAAAAGCCTTATGAATGTACTGCATGTGGGAAAGCTTTCACCTGCAAGTCAGATCTTAATAAGCATCACAGAAGTCACATAGGTGAAAAGCCTTATGAATGTACTGAATGTGGCAAAGCTTTCACCTGCAAGTCAGATCTTAATAAGCATCACAGAACTCACACAGGTGAAAAGCCATATGAATGTAGTTCATGTGGGAAAGCCTTCAGCTCCAAGTCAAATCTCACTATTCATCAGAGAGCTCACACTGGTGAAAAGCCATATGAATGTGCTAAATGTGGTAAAGCTTTCATCTTCAAATCACATCTCACCCTTCATGAGAGAACTCACACTGGTGAAAAGCCATATGAATGTGCTAAATGTGGTAAAGGTTTCATCTGCAAATCACATCTCACTGTTCATGAGAGAACTCACACTGGTGAAAAACCATATGAATGTGCTAAATGTGGTAAAGGTTTCATCCGCAAATCACATCTCACTGTTCATGAGAGAACTCACACTGGTGAAAAGCCATATGAATGTGCTAAATGTGGTAAAGGTTTCATCTGCAAATCACATCTCACTCTTCATCAGAGAACTCACACTGGTGAAAAGCCATATGAATGTACTAAATGTGGTAAAGCTTTCATCTGCATGTCAAGGCTTAATAGGCATCACAGAAGTCACACAGGTGAAAAGCCATATAAATGGGAAAGCCTTCAGCTCCAAGTCAAGTCTCACTGTTCACCAGAGAACTCACACAGGTGAAAAGCCATATGAATGTACTAAATGTGGGAAAGCTTTCATTACCAAGTCATACCTCACTATGCATCAGAGAACTCCCACAGGTGAAAGCCCATATGAATGTCCTGAATGTGGTAAAGCTTTCATCCACGAGTCAAAGCTCAATAAACATCACAGAAATCACACAGGTGAAAAGCCATAAGAATGTAATGTATGTGGGAAAGCTTTCATTATCAACTCATACCAATTCATACAGATCAAAAACTATATGGAAATATTAAAGATAGTTACGTTTTCTTTGCCATGCCAATCAGTATCACAGAATTCAAACAGGTGAGAAGCCATATGAATGTGGTGATGTTGTCTGCTGGAAGTCACAAATAATTATTCATCAGTGAAGTCACATAGTTGTGTAGACATATGCATGCAATGGATGCAGGAAAGGATGCATCCAGGTGTTGTTCTTCACTATTCTTCAGATATCTCATATAAGAGAGATGGCATATTCATGCACTGAATTAAAAAGCTTTTACTTAATAAGCCTATAATAACTCATACATTTGAGAGACCATATTAATGTAATGAACATGAGAAAGCTTTCTGCTAGAAGTCACAACTCATAGAATATTGTCTTTCAGTCACAGGTATGCATCAGATAATCATACAGATGAGTACACATATGAACGTGGGAAAACCTTCATCTCCAAGTTATAGCCTACTATGCATCATAGAATTCATATAACTTAAAAATCACCTGAATATAATGATGAAACCATTTCTTCCAAGTTTTGTCAGCCATGTATAAGAGAATTTAACAAATAAGGAGCCATATCATCACAATAATTGTGAGAAAGCTATCTTCCATAAGTAAAAACTCATGTTTCACAGAAGTATTGTAGATGATAAGCCTTATCAAAGTTTTGTGGGTTGAAATGCTTTCTACCAGAAGTCACAGCTTATTAATCTGGAAGACATTCCTCTGCAAACTTATTCAGGATAAAGCCATAGGGATGTAATCAATGTGTGAAAACTTTTCCTTTTGCCTTCTGAATTTGCAGCAGAGAAGTTGTGAAATCAGAATTCCTATGAACATTAACAAGCTAAAAATGATAATAATTTATGTATTATAGATGCCAGGAAATGTTTATGAGCCTGGTATATATATACATTCATTCCATGGTCATTTTACAATCAAAACTTCTATGTTTTAACACATGAAAAAATTGTGAAAGTCAGAAATGTTACAAAAATTTCAGTTTTCTCCCCAGAAATGAACATATATATTGATAAGAACATAAAAAAAAACCATTAGCAAACTAGTCCCAACATTACATCAGAGATTGCCTGCAGATGATAGTTATGAATCTGAAGAAAATTAAACACTTTATTTGTTAAGTCATAGTTTAGTAAAATTCTGAAAACATGTAGACTTTCTTCTTTTGGAATTGTTTTGTGGGACATATATGGAATGATTTAGAATTTTAAACTTGAAGAGCCATGTAGTGATGTAATCAAAGCTTGATGGGCAATTGTGATATGTTGAAAAAGCTAAAAGCAGAATGAAATGTTGGGCATAAGAAATTGTGGCAGTATTTTGTGTAATAACCACTTATGTTCTGATGAGTTCCTGGGAACTAGAGTGATGTTGAATGTAAAAGGAATCATCTGGGGTTGGAGAGATGGCTTAATGGTTAAGGTGCCTGCCTGCTAAGCCTAAGAACACCAGTTCCAATCTTCAGGTCCCACGTTTAGCCAGATGCAAAGTGACATAAGGACACAATGCCACACACCTGTCCACAAGTGGGCACATGCATGTGGAGTTCGTTCACAGCAGCTGAGAGGCTGCATGCATGCCCATTCTCTCTGCCTCCCTCTGTCTCTGTCTCTCTCTGTGTCTTTCTCCAAAAATAAAATAAAATAATTTTAAAAAGTAATCATCTGTTGTTTTCTGGCAGAAGAAATTTGAGAAATTTTGAATTTCAAGACATACAAGCATCATTTGCTGTAACTGTAACTCTATGAGATTTCTGTTTTAGAGGATGAGAACCTTGATATGTATTAGAACAGTATGAGTGGAATTAGTCAGTCTGAAAATAGGATAAGTGTGTAATACCAATATTGGAGGATATTACTGTTCTTCAAAGTAGGCTTCATTCTTTCTGTATTTATAAATTTTGTCACCACTCATTTCATATTGTTTTTGCAAGAACAACAAAGACAGGAAAGAGGGGTCAAGAAGCAGAAAAAGTATTCATGTTGCCACTTTGCAACTAAGGGATGGTTTTAAGTTCTTGTGTGGAAATCCTATCACGTCAAATATGGAGCTATGAAGATGAAAAATGTTTCATTGTAGCCACTAAGATTTTCTGGGAATTGCTGTCCAGGAATGCTGCTCATGCTGGCATAGTTTGATTCTCCCATAAAGTTAGCATTCATGTCTACAGGAGTTAAATTTGGAGTCTAGGTAAAGGTTTTGCTTAGATCCCCAAGGTAAATGTGCAAGATTTGATGGTTTGTCCTGTTTGTTTTCTCATTTATATTGCTTCAGTATTTCCCTCTTTATGCTATGGAAATGTTTATTCTGTGTCATTATGTGTTGGAACTATGTATACTTTGAGTTGATAAGGCTCAAAGTTAATAGACTTTCTGGCATCTCAGTTGAGATGTTGGATTTTCATGTTTTGAGCAGTATTACATTTGCTAAATATTTTGGATTTTTTCTAAGACACACTGAATACATATGTAATCATAGTGTGGTCATGAGTTGAAGTGGGCCAGGGGCAGAATTTGGATGTTTGAATGTACAATTTCTCCTATAGCCTCATATTTTTTGTTCAATTCATGCTGACTTGCAATTCACTATGTAGTCTCAGGCTGTCTTCTGACTCTCAGTGATTCTTTTGTCTCTGCCTCTTCAGTGCTAGAATTAAAGGCAAATGCCACTACACCCATTGGTTATTGAATTTGAATGTGTGTTATTGATATAATATGTAATACATGTAAGAATAATATCTGAAAAAATGAGTATGAAAAATGTTTTAAACAACTTGGAAAATGGCTATCTTGATAAAGTGCATACCATGTAAGCATGTGGGCCTGACTTTCGATCCCCAGTACCTATGTAAATTTGGGAATTGTGGGGTTGGTAAAGTTGCTCAGTGACTAAGGCACTTGCCTACAAAGCCAATTGACCATGTTCAATTCCCCACTACCTATATAAATTCAGATGCAAAGTGTCACATGCATCTGGAATTTGTGGAAAACAAGTACAGTCCCTGGCATGTCCGTTCTCTCTCTCTGCCCCTCTCTTCCTCTCTCTTTTCCTCTCCTTCCAAATAAAAAGTAAATGAATAAAACAATTAAAAATACTGGTTGTGGCTGTCATTCTAGCAAAATGAAGGAGGACACAATGAATCCCTGATTTGACTATCTAGTTTGTCTAGCTGAATTGATGAGCTCCAAGTTCAGAGAAAGTCTTTTTTTTTTATATAGATACATCTAACTTTCCAATGTCTAAAACTGGGATTTACTTAATAATTTAAACATGTCTGTAACAAGCAGTGGCATTTTAAGGCTAATCCCTTAAACATAGAAGTAAAAATTTTACACAAAATCTTTGCAAACAGATGCAAGAATACATCCAAAATATCACTTATTACACAGTCAGAATGGCTGTAATCCAGAGATACAGGGATGGTTCTATGTACACAAAACAATGAACATCACAAATAAACTTAAGGATAGCAATGGTATGATCATCTCAATGGTGCAAAAACACTTTGTCAAAAATCAACATTCTTTCATAACTTTTAAAGAAACCTGTTTATAAGGTGTCGTAGTTTGGATCAACGTCTCTCAATAGATTCAAGAGTTTTATTTAAGCTTGTAACTTGAATGTCACTGTGAATGAATCCTAGGGTCCAGCCTTAAGTTGTGTTTGAGGGTGGAACTGTATCCAGTATAAAAAGATATGTGGAGCAAGAAAACAAAGGTTATATTTCTTCTGTTCTCATTAAGACAAATGAAGTAGAAAAAAGAATGCAAGTAGGAAAACAAAAAGTCAGTGTACCTTTATTTGCAGGTCATGGTCCCCTAGAACACCAGTACTGATGTGATTAATACATATTTTGAATGGTATTTTTGTGACTCAATACAGTATGTGGCTGGGAAGTCCAACAACAGCTGTCTGCAGACTAGAAATAGAAACTGGTGTATTCTTGGGCTACAGGTTTGAATTCCTCAGCTATCCCAGTCTGTCTTAGAGATCCACTGGCCTTCAGTACACATTGATGGACTGATCAAGATGGGTTCCAATGTCTGTGAAGCATATCGGAAACAGATATTTAATGCACACCCCAGAGAATTATAAAGTTAGCTGGTCAAAAGGCACAGTCTAGTCAGTAGCAGGGATAGTCAGCAAAAGATACGAAATATTCTTTGTGCTCTGCCCAGTATCACAAGATGGAACTTTACTTAAAACAACAGGAGATGGGTAGAAAAGAATGTGGCTGACAACTGAAAAATAGCAGTTTGAATATGGCACAGCAAGGTACAGCCTATCCATACCAGATAGTAAAATTGTTAGTTGGATTTCAAAAAAAACACAACTCCTTATGAAAGTAATCCTAATGTCACCAGGGTTCAATAATAGCAGACCCAAGACCTTGCAAAGCTTTTTAGACTGCACCTTCATTCCTCTCCCACCATGCATTCTGTAGACTCTCTATTACCTGCTCCCTCCTCAGACTCACTTGCATCCTTGCTGTTCCTCACAATACACACGTTCCCTTAAGGTACCTTTGCTCAGGTTCTTTGCCTCACCCACACCAGACACATTCCCTCTTGGGGCATGGACACAGGTTCTTCACTTCATCTACACCAGACGTATTCTGTCATGGAGTCCAACAGAAGTACTTTACCTCACATGTTTGGCATATTTCACGTGAACTGCTTACATAATTTTTAAAATCTTCCTGTAAATATCTACCCTCAGATTCCTCACAGTAATAGAAAAATATATTGTTGATCCAGGAGGGGCCTTATGTACAAAACAATGCAGGTCATTGCCATTGTGTTTGGTTACATACCATAACTAAATGGTAAGACCATTTTGCTGAACATATCACAGGCTGTGGTCACAGGAAACTGTTATGTTTGAAATCAAAGCCATCTCCTCGTGAGACCATTACCATAGTGATAGAAGGCACTGTATGAGCTCTTGTGGTAGAAAATCCATTTACATCTGTACAAGCAGTGGAATCTCCAACCTGCAAACTCAACCAGACAAGATGTAGCCACCACTGCATAGTAACACACAAGTGATGGGCAATCAACTTCTTTGTCATTGAATAAGGCCCTGCTCAGTGGGTGGGAATTCATGCTTGTAACTGAGAAATGAATAAAAACCTATGGCATATAACCATGGGTGGTGACACACCTTTATTTCCAGTACTCAGGAAGCTGAGATAGAATTGCTAGTAGTGAGTTTCAGGTCAGCCTAGTCTACAGTAAGATTATGTCTTGAAATAAAATGAGAAACTTATGGCATGTATGATTATAGACACCAAAGGCATAGCCACCAAAGGCAAGCTTTCAATGAGTGTTGTATGAATAAGAAAATTATGCCCATCAAGGAGCCTTTAAAATGTTTATAATTAAACCTTTTGATAATGTAACCTCACTTTTGATTGAAAAACATTCTTGTTACAAATTGAAACAAATATAGTGGAGAAGAAAACTCATCAAAATGAGAACATGAAGACATTTCCTAGTGCTTATCACTGAAATAGTAAGCTTTTTTGATGAATTATGTAAGGTAGACATGGAAAGAATGGGAATGCTTCTCTTACTAATAGCCAACTAAGCTTCTCTATGGAAATGACAGCAGATACTGAGGAGTTTCAGAACGTGTCAATGCAGAAAATGGACACCTTTTCCCACCAAGTGGCTGTAGATCTAAATTCCAAATTTAGTAAAATTCTGAGTATATTGGTGGCAATTCATTCAAACTACCACATTCCACCCTGGTCCCTAAAAATTCCCATAACACCCACTGTCAGACTTACTAAGTAAAACAGCAGCAACAACATAAAAGTCCCACACCACAAACAACACCCACAAATACAAAACACAAAGAAAAAATACACACTACACACAGTACACAAACAAGACAAAAATACAACTCACCCAACACAGACCCACAACACAGTATAACATACTAACACAAAACATACAAAAATAACACTAACCACGAACACAAAACAACAAACAACACATTACATACAACACACAAACACAAAACAAACAACACATACTACAAAAATACACATAAACACAAGGTGAATACACAACACAAAACTCAAACACAACACCCACACAACATACAATACACACAAACCCAAAACACACCAAATAAACACTACACACAACACAAAACAACACAGATACACAAAACATACAAAACAACAATAAACACAAAACAAAAACATACAACACACACTACACACAAAACAAACAACATACTACACACAAAGTACACAAATACAAATTGAATATACAACACAAAATTCAAACAAAATACTCACACAACACCCATTACATACACACAAAACACACCAAATAAACCCACTGCACACATACACAAAACACACAAAACTTACACTACACATAACATGCAAAAATTAAAATACACACAAACACAACAGGACAACAATCACACAACTCACATACAATACACACCTACAATACAAAACAACACACAGAACACACAGTCAACACACAAACATGCCAGAAAACATACAACGAGAAAACACACCTAAACAACACACAACATACAAACAAGAAAAAAACACAACACACAACTCAGAAACAACACACACCCACAACACACAAATCACAAAACATACACAAAGAATAACACACAACCTACAGAAATGCAAGTGAAAACACATAACCACAATGCACAACACACAAAACAAACTTACAAAACATAATAACACTCAAATACAATTAAGAACACACAAACATGAAAAACAGAAACAACACTCTTCACACAACAATCAACAGAATTCACACACAACATAGAGTGACAACACAAAACAGCATGCACCTACAAGACACAATACATAAGAACAACAGAAATAACACACAATGTAGACAAACACAAGCTGCAAACACCAAATATAATTCATATACAACACACCCAGAACAAACAAACACACACAAAACACTCCAATACACAAACACACAAACACAATCCACAAACAACACACAGTACACACAACACATACCAGTACAAAATAACACAACATACAAGTTCTACACAAAACACACCCACAATACACAAACATAAAATACACATACAGGACACTACACACAACTCACAAACTTAAGTAAAAACACAACTCACACAATATACACTCCCACAACACACAGTAACACACAGCAAACACAGAACACACACTCCCAACATACAAACAAAAAACACAATACACAAAACTCACACAAACACAGGCAAAATCATAATACACAACTTATACATAACACACAACACATCACAACACACACAAGAGACACAAAACACACCCACAATACACAACACACATAAGTAATACAAACAACAAACACAACACACAATGAAGAATAAAACATGATGAAGACAACATCAATGCGTATAAAACACACAATACATGACAACACACAACAAACACACACTACACAACAGCAAGCCAAACTCCTAACACAAACTCACACACAATATGCACACACAAGAGAAACAAAAAAAACACACTAACACAAAAACACTACAACACAAACAACACACTCAGACACATAACACAAACAAAAGCCAAAACACAAAACAAAAACATACAACACACACTACACACAAAACAAACAACATACTACACACAAAGTACACAAATACAAATTGAATATACAACACAAAATTCAAACAAAATACACACAACACCCATTACATACACACAAAACACACAAATAAACCCACTGCACACATACACAAACACACAAAAACTTACGCTACACATAACATGCAAAAATTAACATACACACAAACACAACAGGACAACAATCACACAACTCACATACGATACACACCTACAATACAAAACAACACACAGAACACATAGTCAACACACAAACATGCCAGAAAACATACAACGAGAAAACACACCTAAACAACACACAACATACAAACAAGAAAAAAACACAACACACAACTCAGAAACAACACACAGCCACAACACACAAATCACAAAACATACACAAAGAATAACACACAACCTACAGAAATGCAAGTGAAAGCACATAACCACAATGCACAACACACAAAACAAACTTACAAAACATAATAACACTCAAATACAATTAAGAACACACAAACATGAAAAACAGAAACAACACTCTTCACACAACAATCAACAGAATTCACACACAACATAGAGTGACAACACAAAACAGCATGCACCTACAAGACACAACACATACAAACAACAGAAATAACACACAATGCAGACAAACACAAGCTGAAAACACCAAATATAATTCACATACAACACACCCAGAACAAACAAACACACACAAAACACCCCAATACACAAACACACAAACACAATCCACAAACAACACACAGTACACACAACACATACCAGTACAAAATAACACAACATACAAGTTCTACACAAAACACACCCACAATACACAAACATAAAATACACATACAGGACACTACACACAACTCACAAACATAAGTAAAAACACAACTCACACAATATACACTCCCACAACACACAGTAACACACAGCAAACACAGAACACACACTCCCAACATACAAACAAAAAACACAATACACAAAACTCACACAAACACAGGCAAAATCATAATACACAACTTATACATAACACACAACACATCACAACACACACAAGAGACACAAAACACACCCACAATACACAACACACATAAGTAATACAAACAACAAACACAACACACAATGAAGAATAAAACATGATGATCACACAACATCAATGCGTATAAAACACACAATACATGACAACACACAACCAACACACACTACACAACAGCAAGCCAAACTCCTAACACAAACTCACACACAATATGCACACACAAGAGAAAACAAAACACAACTAACACAGCACACACCTACAACACAAACAACACAAACAAACATAAGAAAAACAAACAACAAACACAAAACAAAACACAACATACACTACAAACAACCTACAAACACCAAACACAAGTAAGATCACTACACACAATGTAACCAAACACAAGACACAAAGACAGTACACAACTAACACAGAACACACACTCATAGCAATACACACAACTCAATTCCCTAACATACAATACACACAAACACAAACAACATACAGTGCAAAAACACAAAAACAAAAAGCACCCAGAAGCAATACACTCTACAGAAAACATGCAAACACAAGAGGAAAACAAAACACATAATGCACAACTCACACAACACACACCTTCACCAGTCACAATATCCATATAATACAAATACCCAAAACACATATGCAAAACAACACATAAAAAATACAAACAACACACACAAACTCATTGCACACAACAGCACAAAAACCACCGACAACTGTCACAACAAACACAAAACCCACACAAACAAACAACACACACTACACACAGGGCACACCAACACAGGCCCACCTGTTGTCACCAGGCATATTTATCCCAAAAGGAGTATTTTGCATATGTAACATTGAGACCAATATGGTGATGGTTCTAATATTGTGGGACCAATTCCTCAGGATTCTGTAACTCCAGATGGGTTTTAGTTGGTATTACTGGTGGTGGTGACTGCGTTGGCTATGATGTTACTGCCAATAGCCCACTTATCATGAATAATAATAGCAATAATATAAAAAACCACCACACCCATCCTCTTGGGGCATCTTGTTCCACAGGCCCCATATATCATTGTGTAAAGGTGTCTATAACACAGAGGGGGTATCTGGTTACCCATGTATCGGTCCACTGAGTGGTCTCATTACAGTTCCTGTTGCCACAGAAGGAATAGGGCCCCAGCAGCAGGAACACTAATATCAATGTACACACTACACCTATGATCCAGCTAATTAGTCCCACTATTTGCATGTTGAATGCCATCCAATGATATCTTTTAATTCCATGATGTATAGATTCTACTTTCCCCCTGTTGTCCAGACCATGTTTCTGTCTTTAGGACAATTTCCTGTGGGAAAAAGACTTGGTGTTACAGTGGGTCACTTTGTGTGGTAATACCATTATTGGTTTATCACTTATTTTGGGTAGATCACTGCCTCTGTGCCCATACACCTCCTCCAAGGGGCTGACTCTGCTGTCTATATCTGGAATTTAGCTCCAAAAAAAGGCTATTTCCAATGCCTGCTTAAAAGGGGCTTTAACTAATGTTTGAAGTTTATGTTTTGAAAATCCATTAAAACATTCTGCATTCCCGCTGCTGTCCGGTTATATAGTAATGAAAATCCCAGAGTATATCCATTACATGTGCCCACTTTTGTACTACACTCCTGTAAAGTGAGATCCCTGATCTGAAATAATTAGCATGGGGCTCCCATGTTGTGCAATCCAAGTCCACAATGTATAAATGGTTGTGAGCTGATTTGGCTTGTCACCTGCCTTGATGCTTCCCCAACCTGCATATATATCTATGATAGTATATGCATATTGATTGTGGAAAGAAGATCAAGGGCCAATAAAATAAATCTGAATAGCATAATTAAATCTTTCAGGCTTGGAGATATCACTGGACAGGTTATACCTAAACCTCAACTTGGTTCCAGGACAGTCCTCACACCACTGCGCAATTATACTTTTGCATCCTGCCAAGGTACAGGCAGATTTCTGCATCATATCCATGTAAACATGGCGTGTGTTCCCAAGCATCCCAAAGTCTTATGCAGCTTTATTTTTTTTAATTATTGTTTTTTATTGACTTTTATACTTACATACAAAAAAACCCACCTGATATTTCCCTTCCCTCCCCCATTCCACTTTAGAACTCAAGTCTCCATCATAACCCCTCCCTCTCTCCATTAGTCTCTCTTTTAATTTGATGTCATCACTTTTTATTCTATTCTGAGGGTTTTGCGAAGGTATTGCTAGGCACTGCAATATCGAGGCCAGTTTCTGTCTGGGCAGTTGCATTGTAAGAGGTTATACCCTTCCTTTGGCTCTTCCATTCTATCCGCCCCCTCTTCCGCAATGGTCCTTGAGCCTTGTAGGGTGTGACAGGGGTGTTCCAGTGCTGGGCACTCCTCCATCCCTTCTTCTCAGCACTATGTTGCCTTTTGGGTGATCCCAGTGGTCATCACCATCTGAAAAGAGAAGCTTCTCTAACCAGAAGTGAGAGTAGCGTTAATATGTGAATATGAACATTAAGTGTAGTGATTTCAGGGCAGCTTGGTGGGAATAATATATACCTTTAGTCAGATAAGAGCAGGCTTATACCCCTAAGGCTCATTACCTCACCTACCATAGACTTTTACTTAGGTTTTTCAGTACCAGGTATGTATTCCCTCCCGTAGAGAGGGCCTTCAGTCCAATTATAGAGCAGTTGGTTACCCCAAGAGTAGACATGCCACTATTGCACCCGTTCAGTCATTAGGCCTGTCTGGCCAAGCTTGAATATTAAGCATCCACTGTTTTCACTGTTGATGGCTTCTGTCTCCCATAGGCTGCATGCAGTGCAGCTTTTTCCAGCTTTCAGTTGGCTGGTCTACAGGGAGAAGGTTTTCTGCTCCACACCAGCTTGCTTTCTCAGTGACCATTTATGCAGCTTTATTAATTCCTCTCTAATTGGCACCTCATTCTCCTGTACTGTTTGCCATTGCCTAGGGCATTTAAGCATCATGTGCAAATCTCCATCATCTACAATCTTCCATGGTGCTTCCTTTGTAATTCCTAGAGTCATAATTTGAGCTAACTGGTCTGCTGTCATTTTAGGAGTACTAGAGGTGTCTTACGTACTTGTGTGTGCATCTACGTGTGATTTAAGGACTTTTATACCTTCTGCAAATTTACTAATTTCTATTCAACCTTCCTTAGACCAAATATCCCTGCCATTGATCTTCCAATTAGCTTATCAGAGGGCCATTTGATTAATCAGACACCATGAGTCAGAGTAAATGTGGATTAACCACTTTCCTTCATTTGCTGACTGATGCAATGCCAGCAAGCCTTGTGCACTTCTGCATGTGCTCAGACTTTGCCACCTCCCATCCATCAGGATATACCCATCAGAAGGTCTCCATGGCAGCTTGTCTCCCATGTTTGCGGATGCTCCGTCTGAGATCCATGTGTTCATTTGCATAGAGTCACATGCAGTAGTCCCCCATGTTATGATAGATGACTCTTTTAGGGGAAGGACACTCAAGAATGATGGTATGGGTATAAGAGGTAGCTGTGCCAATTCTTCTATCAAGTCAGGCATTTCCCATTTGGCTGACACCATATGTCCCTAATAAATGCCTGAAGGTACCATTTCCACTGCAATATCTTTGGTTCCATTTTTGTTCTAGCCAGGGCTTCCCCTGGCATGCACAACCATTCCAGCAGAGGCACTGGGGTTCTGAATATTAGGCATTGATCCTGGATATTGGGGATAAACGTCCTGAACATCTCATAAAGGGTCCACATCAATTTTTCAAAGAAGAAATACTTATTCTCTGAAAATGGAAACCCTTTGCAATAAAATGCTACTGGTTGTCTAATTCCCTGTATTTTTTTTTTTTTTTTGGTTAAAGTACTCCACTTACCTTAATTGTTAAGAAACAGTATATCCATATGTATGTTATCCTCAGTTGTATAATATAATTTACAAACTCAGTTATATATGCACATACTTGATCAAAAGCTTGTTCTTCATATTCTCCCTATTGGAAGTTAGCAGCCTTTTTGGTGACATTGTATAATGGCTTCAATATTAATTGCAAATATAGTATATGGAGGTGCCAGTATCCAAATAATCCAATCAAAGACTGTATTTGTATTTTATTTTCAGGTGGTTTTAAATTAGCAATTTTATTGATAACATCAGAGGGAATCTTGGGGCCCTCACTGGTCCAAAGTATTCCTAAGAAATTAACACTAGTGTCTGGGGGGATGGATCTTTTCATTATTAGTTGTCCATCCATCCCCCATCAAAGTTTTTACTAGTGCATCTAATACTTCCTGCACCTCCTCCTTGGTATGCCCACAAACAACGATGTCATCCACATAAGATAATATCAGGATATCAGGTGAATGTTTCACCTTATCCAGGCTCCACTGTAGACTGACATATGCAATGATTGGGCTGTTGTGATATCCCTGTGGGACTGTGGTAAAATGGTACTATTCATTTCGCTATGTGAATGTCGTATAATCTTTACTATTATGATGCAGAGGAATGTAAAAGAACACATCTGACAAATCCACCATTGCTAAATATTGCACATCGAAATTTCTGATTTTGTTAAAAATTTCTTCCACTTCAGGTAAATTCCCAGGCATGGCTGGGGTTTTGTGTTTAAATTTCTGTCATCCACTGTGAACCTGTATTGCCCATTAGGCTCCTCACCGGTCATACTGGACTATTATATGAAAAGGACTGGGTGTGTTCAATAATGCCCTCCTCTAAAAGTTTCTCCACATCTTCAGTTACTTCCTCATGCCCTCCTTTGAATGGACACTGTTTAGTAAAAGGGACTTTTGGCAGCTCCACTGGTGGCAAGTGGATGGTACTCAGCAGTGCGCTGGCCTCCTTAAACTGCTTATATAGTGTCCATTGGGAGAAGATTATATTTATCATATCCATCCATAATATATCTGGAGCTGTCATAAAAACAGCATTACAGGCTATATTGCTATCAAACACCTTAAAATTGATTCTCTCTATGGGAGCTCTCAGGCTAGTTTGGTGGACGCCTTCAATTTTTATTTCCTTTCCAGTTTCCCAGGCTGGTGCTAGTTACTATCATAACTTGGCTCCCTGCGTCCACCAGAAATGTGCAGCAGTGAAGATTACTTCTTGTCTCGCAGCATAGCTGCACATGAGGAGGAGGTCCTGCGCGGCCCCCTTGGATTCCCCATGACAGGTCTCAGGGGCGTCCATGTGCCTTGCCTACTGGGCCTGTCTGATAACAAGGGCTTCTCCTCCTCTTGGGTTCAGTGGTCCCCCAATGGTCTCATGTTTTTGAAAACTCCCCAGGGAACATCATGTCCCCAGGGGACCTGCCCATTTTTTTCTCTCCTGCGTTTACAGAATCCTTGACTACATCAGGGACACTTATGCAGTTGGGGTGCCATTATAATGTGCTCCTTGACTGTAAAGGTGGTTCTTGCCTATGTAGGCTCACCAGTTAAAGTCACCACCTTTGTTTCTAACTCTCTCATTTGTTTAAACAACTCAATAGTTGTCAGTATAGTCTGGCATATACCAGGGCTGTAGCCAGGGTCATTCTCACATGCTGAAGTGCCCCTTATATCACTATTTTCTTCATTCCTGGCACAAATGTGCCACTCGTGGGGTAATTATCTCCATATTATTAATTTTGTATAAAATCCCTAACTTGGGACATAGCTCCATGGCTTCTTGCATAGTCCTCCACTGTCCCTCAGCCTCAAAGGCTGCAAAATGTAATTTGGGGAAGGCAGGGGTCCACACAAACACTATCCAAGCAAACAATGAATGTTGATCCCGGGTGTGCTCCTAAGGGATTTTGTTAAGCCTTTTGTGAATATGTGGATTTTCCTCTATGCTGGCCAGGCTATGCTTTCATCTGCCATCAGAATTAACGTATCACTAGAGTTTTCCCAAATTCTAGTTATAAGTGACATCTTTTTCTGGTCTTTGAGAAAACTCTTGCCTGTATGTTTGTAATTCCTCTCTAGTTAAACTTCTGGTTTCCACTATTTGTTCTACTTCTATGTCTCGTCCTCTATGAGCTCTACTGGGGGAATTCAGCACATTCTGAGTTGAAATGTGTAGGCTGGCCACAGTGGTTTTGTCCCCTGCCCATTAGTCAATGACATCATTCAAGAATGAGTTATTTTTACATCTAACACTTGTCTGGCCAGTCTTTTTTCTTTCATTCTGTATTCTTTAATATCATTTATAATTGTATATAAAATGGCAGGCATTTCCTTTTCCTCAGCTCAAGCTATGATTGGTTCAACAACTTCTGTCTTGTGGAGTGGAATTTCTATTTTAGTCCCTTTCTCATACCTAGGCAATTTTTATTTATTTATTTATTTATTTATTTATTTATTTATTTATGACTGTGGTTTTTGAAGCTCCTTCCTTTCTCAGGCTGACCTGGAATTCCCTCTGTATTCTCAGGGTGGCCTTGATTCTGTGGGAATCCTCCTAAGAATTTTATGTAATTCTTATTGAAATATTTTTGCTGTTTTTTGCATTCTGATCTCTGAGGTTAGAGTTTCCAATTTTCTTTTTTTTTTGTAATATTTTATTTATTTGAGACCATTCCTTAAAGATGGCATATTCTGTGAGAAATGGGTGTAAGGGCCTCTATGTACTTCCTGAAATATCAGATGCATGTGAATTTGCACATCTGGCTCTGAGGTTAGAATTTCCAATTTTCTTTTTGTAATATTTATTTGAGACAAGTGCCTTAAAAGAGCAGATAGATCTGAAAGAGCCCAGAGTGGGCCAATTTTCTTTCATCCAATCTATTTGAGAGACATAAAAAGGAGTTTGGGTGGGCAGGGCCTCTAGTTATTCCAGATGCATGTGCAACCTTTTTTTTTTTTTTTTACATGGGTTATGGGGAATCGTCTCCTGGGCTCTTTGGCTTTCCAGGCAATTCTCTTAACTGCTTGAACTCCATCTGTCCCAGCCCAGAGTTTCCAATTTTCTTTCAGCCAGTCTAAATATTCTTTTTGCAAACCAATTTCCTATATGGTGGTTGCTCATGCCTGAGTGCCATGGGCCTGCTCCAGCTACCCAGTCTTAGGACCTTTACCCATGCCATTGGAGGAGTCTGGCCTCTCATCCAGGGTGGCCCCATGTGTTCACATACTTGTGGCATCTGTGCACTTCCCTGGATGGCACACACACATTTTGCTTGCCTCTGAGTGACCTGTACCATCTCTGCCCAAGTTCCAGCACCTGATCATAGGACTCTTGCGCCACCACGTGGCTAACTGATGCCCGTGTCATTGGAGGACCATGATGGTGGGGCAAGGAGAAACCCCTTTAGGAAACTGCCTATTGGCTGGGGTAGTGGTTTGCCTTTGGCCAATTGCACCATGAGAAGCAGGTAATTTAGTTCAACCTTAACTCATCCTGCTGACTAAACCACCTGTCACAAGTGATAAACTCGTTAATCAAGAGGTGGATTATATTAATTCAGTTGCCACACTTTATTCACTCTTCACACATGTTAATTAAACCAGGACCCTTTCTCTCTTATCCTCTCAACTAGCCTAACCCTCTGAGGAACGCACATGCGACTTCACTTGGCCCATGGGTGGCATCTGGGATCTGAGTACTGCTCTGTTCACTCTTTGCCAGGCTGCTGAGGCATCCCACGTGCTGTTTCTTCTCTTGGAGGCTATCAACACACAGAAGGATGTGGTGTCTGCCTCTCTGAGTGACAGTTCTCTGAGCTTTTGCTGGGGCTTTTATACCCAGTTTTTGCTCAGTCATCCTGTCTGCTGATAGCCACTTAAGGGTTAGCTCATTTGCATATCAGCATACAGCCAGTCTCTGATCAGTCTTTCGTTGTGGCCTCTGGTTGCCATGGTAATGTCCCTGCTAGGTGAATACCTCATTTTACTTCTAACTATTGCTCCCAATGGTGCCCCATTTTTACTGTTAAATATTGCTCCTAACGAGGCCTCACCTTTAACACAATGATGATCATGTCTCCTCAGGCCTCATCTGTAACCCAATGATTATTATGCTTTCCCAGGCCTCATCAATAACACAATGGTGACCATGTTTCCCCAAGACCATGTTTCCCACAAGATGATTCATCTGTAAAAACAATGATGGTCATGAGTCCCCAGGCTTCATCTGTAATACACAATGATGATCAAGTCTCCCTTGGCCTCATCTGTAACAAGTGATGTGTTCAACTCTCCTCAGGCCTCATCAGTAACACAATTATAATCAAGTCATCTCTGTAGTTCTCATCTGTAGCACAATGTTGACCAAATCTCCTCAGGCTTCATCTGAAACACTATGATGATAATGTCTCCCCAGGTTTCATATGTAACACAATGATGATGAAGTCTCCAGAGGCCTCATCCTTAACACAATTATAACCATTTCTTCCCAGGCATCATCTGCAACACAATGAAGTTCAAGTTGTTGCAGTCCTCACAGGAAGCACAATGAAGATCATGTCTGCCCAGGCCTCATCTGTGACACAATTATGATCATGTCTCCTTAGGCGGCTTGTGTAACACAATGGTGATCATGTCTACCCAGGCTTCATCTATAACACAGTGGTGACCATGTGTCCCCAGGCTTTATCTATAACACCAATATGATCATGTCTGCCCAGGACCCATCTGAAACAATTTCATGATCATCTCTCCCCATTCTTAATCTGATGATGAACATGTCTGTCCTGTCCTCTTCTGTAATACACTGATGATCCAGTCTCCCCAGCACTCAGCAATAACACAGTGATGACCATGTTTCCTGAGCCCTCATCTGTAATAAGGTGATCATGTCTCCCCAGAGCTCATCTGAAACAACATTACAGTCACATCTCCATAAGCTGCATCTGTAAAACAGTGATGATCATGTCTCCCAAGTCCTCTTTTGTAACACAGTGATGACCAAGTCATATCCCCAGGCATCATCTTTAACACCATGATGACCATGTCTCCCCAGACCTCATGTGTAACACAATGATGATCATATCTAAGCAGGCCTCATGTGTAACACAACAATGATCATGTCTGCTCAGGTCTAACCTGTAGCACATTGATGATCATTCTGCATAGGCTTCATCTGTATCACAACAGTGATTTTGTTTCTTGAGGCCTCATGTTTAAAACAATGGTGACCTGTCTCCCCAGGCCTCATCTGTAAGACAATGATGATCATGTCTCCCCAGACCTCATCTGTAACATAGTGATGATCCTGTCTCCCTAGGTCTCATGTATAACATAAAGATATTAATGTCTCCTGAGACTTCATCTGTAACACTATCATGATCATGTCTCCCCAGGCCTCATCTGTAAGACAATGATGATCATGTTTGCCAGCTTCATCTGTAACAAAATGATGATGAAGTCTTTCCCAAGCCTCATTTCTAATACTTTGATGATCATGTATCCATAGGCCTCATCTGTAACACAGTGATGATCATATCTCCCCAGGCCTTATCTGTACCATAATGATGATCAAGTTGTCTCCCCAGGCCACATCTGTATCACATGATGATCATGTCAACCCATGCCTCATCTCCAACACCAGTATGATCAAGTCATCTCCACAGGCCTCATCTGTAACACAATGTAATCATGTCTCCCCAGGCCTCATTTCTAACACATTGATGATCATGTCACAACATCTCTGAGCAAAGATAGTTAGGGGGAAAGATTGATGTTGGCCTATATTTTCGAGAGGTTTCCTTTTTTTTCTTTTTCTTTTTTTTTTTTTTTTTTTTTTTTTGGTTTTGTGAGGTAGGGTCTCTCTGTAGCTCATGCTGACCTAGAATTCACTATGTAGTCTCAGGGTGGCCTTGAACTCATGGTGATCTTCCTACCTCTGCCTCCCAAGTGCTGGGATTAAAGGCGTGTGCCACCACGCCCAGCTGAGGTTTCCTTTTTTAATGGTGGGATGGTATGTTAGAGCAGCTCACATCACAATGGGCAGAAAGCAGTGAGAATACACTTATGCATTCTTCTTTTTCCCCTTTTAGAATGTATAATTCTATAGGATGGTGACACCCATATTCATACCATTTCCTCTCAGGGCACAATAAGAGCTGGGCTTTACTGGTCTTCTTGGCACAGCTGCATCCATTCAAGTTGATAGTTATGATTTACCATCACAGTGTTGCTCAGTAGGAGAGGGGTTGCCCAGCAAACACCAAGATGTGAATTCAGCCATCAGCAACAAAAATAATCAAAAATAATTGGATGAATTGTACTGCCTAATTAGTTTGGTTTCTCTGATTTATATCTCCAAAAGTCTCTAAGCTGACAGAGGTCTTTGGATATCATGAAAAGTCCACAGTGTGCGGCTCCTTCTCTCCTAGATGAATGACTGCTGACAGTGTCCAGGGACCTGATTAGGCTTACACTTCCCAAGCTTTCATGACGGTCAAGTTGTTTATTGTATAAATATTTCAAATGATGTATCTACATTCGGGGTCTCCAATAATTTTTCTCCTTCCAAAGCAATAGATCCATTTTCAAAAAAAGAAAACCTACCAATATGGTAATATAGTACTCTGAACTCCACAATGTGCCACTTTATTTTTAGGTCTTGAAAATGAATGGTATAATGATACCACTGCAGTTCTCAGAGTGAACTGAACTGACCTGCTTTTCTTAGCATCCCGTAACATGGTAGTCATGAAAATCCCACACTGTCAAATAATTGATGTAAGACAGGCTGCATCCACAGGCTTTTACAAAGTGAACTGCCCAAACCTCCTGTCCTGAGTAAAATCCTGACTGTAGTCTATCTATCTGTACATTGTCCAAGAAAGTTATGCTTATAAACTTAAAAACTGTAAGTAAATACAGCATGGTGGATTGAAGACTAGGTAGATTCTTAAATTTTATAACTAGAGAGTTTATGTAGCTATATTGTAAGAAATATAATTGATCTGGAGAAGATAAGTCATGACTTGACACCTTTTTTGTTTTGTTTTTTTTCGAGGTAGGGTCTCACTGTGGCCCAGGCTGACCTGGAATTAACTATGTAGTCTCAGGGTGGCCTTGAACTCATGGCAATCCTCCTACTTCTGCCTCCTAAGTGCTGGGATTAAAGGCTTGCGCCACCACTCCCAGCTTGATAACTTTTTAATAATTTGAAAAATATAGTTTTCTTTCAAAACACTGTAGGTTTGAACCAACCAATGTCAAATTCTAAGAATGATAAATGGTTGATCATCCCCAATCATAACTTCATAGTATAGTTTTCTCCAGTTTCCAGTGTGTTATCAATGACATTTTGATAAACCTACCATGGAGCATAAGTAGCAGTTCAAGCCTGTGTCTCTTACCAGTCACTCTGTTAGGAGCACTTGATGCTTCCAGGATAAACAGATTTTCATGTTAGCACCTGTTCTCCTATGTCTGTGCTGATGGTTCAGACATCATGTGACTCATTTCCAGCAAAGGTGCTTGCTATATGAGCACACCTTTTTTTCCACTCAGACTGCCTTCTCTCCCTTAACTCTCCCACAGGGAGAGAAGAAATATCATCAGTGGTGATGGGCACTTGCACAAAACAACACCCAGCACCAGCTTCATGCTCAGGAGAACACTGTACCTCCTCCTCATGGTTTCTGATAATCTACACAGTCAGAGATACTGCTCTAGTAAGGAACTATAGAAATGATCTGTGAAAATATAGTCTTCATACCTTTATAACCCACAATAACAGGAAGTGACAAGTGATGGCTGAATTCATCACAGCTGAGAAAATATCAGACTTGGTTTCCATGTGGTCTTTGAGTTGAAGTTCAAGTCTTAAGTATTTTTTGTCTTTTAATAGCTGTAATAGATTCCAAGAAACATTGCTTACATGATTCTTCATCTCTTTGGGAGGGTATTTAATTGGACCAGGGAGGTCAATGATAATGAATGCTATGAAAGTTTGCTTTCTCGCATATGAAAACGCATTGGACTCATCACAGTCTATGACAAGTCTCTGTCCCTTTCTCTAATAACAGAAGCAGCACAGGTCACTGGGGTGAAATACTGGATTCCTGTTCAAGTCTAGAATATGGAAATGACTGCTCACCATTTTACTACACTGTCGACAAAACATTCAGATTTTCCCAACATACATTTATATATTTTGAATACATTATATTATGTAAATATTCTAGGTAGCAAATACCCACACATAATTTATTCAGTCTGCTCATTTGTTAACTTTGTATAGAGAAAATCACTTAATCAAAAGATATAAAAAAAGATATATCTTAAGATTGTTTTCTAAAGGATTAGCTGCCACACTTTTGTGATTTTTGAAAATGAAATAATTATAAAACACAAAAGTAAAGTAATCCCTATGCAAGCGGCTTTCAAATATGAACAAAAACTGCCCATATGGGGGGGCATGATAAGCTCTGCCCTGTGCCTCAACAAATACACCTCCAGAAAGACACATGAGGGCCTGCCCCTCAGAGCATGGAAATAGGAGAGTGAAGTCCACTGGTCTACATGTAGCCTTCTCCCTCTGTTATATTTTGGATAACTGCAAAGAAACCAACCCTTATGCCTTGTTCTGCTTGAAGACTGCACACAATCCTAAAAGTGGAACTGCTGAACCACAGAGTATGTGCCTTACCCGTGTATGCTACTGAACAGTGGAGAACAGCAGCAATAACCTTCACTGGAAATGCTCTGCAGATTGTCTGCAGCTTTCTTCCAGTCACTTCAGAACTCAAAAAACAATTTATAGGGCTGGAGGGATGGCATAGCTGTTAAGGTGTTTGCCTGCAAAGTCAATGGACCCAGGTTCAATTCCCCAGGACCCACTTTAGCCAGATGCACAATGGTGCTCACAGGTCTGGAGTTCATTTGCAGTGGTTGGAGGCCCCAGCTTGCCCTTTCTCTCTCACTCCCCTCTTTCTCTGTCAAATAAATAAATAAATAAATAATAAAAATCATTTTTGTGATGAGGACTAACTGTGTGTATGTCAGTACTCTACAGTGTGCCTTCAGAATTGTTCTTCACTTTTCTGTACAGCGTCCCCTCTACAGACACATTGCTACATTTTCCTTGTCCTCTAGTTCCCATTATCCTCAGCCAGTAGGCAGTTGAAAAGATGAGAACTGGTATCTATACACAGCCAGTCATGTTGCAGCATGGCTGCTGCCCAAGGCCAGAGCTCTCTTCAGCTAGACCCTCTCTCCAGCACACAGCTCCCAGTCTGTTACATAATCTTCATTAGCTCCTGGAGCCCTGTCTATATTTCTGTATTTCAGGACTTCACTCGCTTTGGCAGCACATATACTAAAATTGGACTGATATAGAGAAGATTAACGTGGCCCTTGCACAGACTTCATTAAACTCTTTTTTTTACATTCTCTATTTTTAAAAATAATTTATTATTTTGTTTATATTATTCTAATTTTACAATCATATTGGTGACTTCATTATCCTTCTCCCTGACCTCCCCCCATCCAAAGGGACCCTCATCAATGGGGGATGTGGGTCTTGCATTGTGGGGGTAGTAAAAATTTTGGGGGGATAGGCCAAGTCTCTGGGCATAATGACCCAACTTGTGGCTCTAACATTCTTTCCACCCCCTCTTCCGTGAATTTCCCTGAGCCACATTGGGATCATTTTAGTTCTACTTCAGTGGTGAGGTTTTGGGAGCCTCTGTGTCTCTGGATATCTGGCTTAGTAGGAGTTGGATGTTCTCTGTGTTTGTCTCCAGCCTTTTCCTGCTGTCTTGTTCACCAAGAAAACTGTACTCTTGCCCTTTCCCCACATTACTCTATGGTTTCAGTTGGGGACCTGGTGAGGTGTGGTAGGCTGATCCTTCCTTCAGGTTTGTCTGCCATCTGAAAAAGATAAGCAAATTCTCCAATGGAGAGAGAAGTTAGTACTAGATAGATGGAATGACCATAGTTATTTTATAGTGAATTTTATATGCATAGGCCCTCTTCTAGCCTACATTTGGTGGAAGCTTGATCTTAGAGACTGGGCTCATTTTTTGTACATGGCTTTGACTTATTTCCCAGTTCCAGCAATGAGTGGATATATTAGTCAAATTACAAGCAGTTGGTTGCCCACCATGGCTATGTGCAACTACTGCACTTGTTTGAGCAATGTGTCATATTGTTTCCTGCTGGCTAGCTTCAACTGTGAGTTATTTGGATAGATGTTGGTCATTTTCTCCAAGTCACTCTAACTAGCTAACTGACTAGCTAACTGTCTGGGGACTGACCCTCTTCTAGATTCTGACCAGGTCTCTCCATGTTTTGTCTCACCCACATATGCTGTTTTTGACAGTAGGGTCTTACCATTAACCTTTGGTGGGTCATCAAGAACTCTGACAGAAGTCTATCTTTTCTTGGGAGACCCTTGGATCAACAGCTCATCGTGAAAGTTAATCCTGTGCTGGTACTGGGAGTTATAAGTCAGTGCCAAGGAAGGTGGAGGAAGAAAAAGATAGGTAATATAAAAGAGAATGTGAGTATAGAGAGGAGAGAGAGAGAGAGAGAGAGAGAGAGAGAGAGAAACAGGAAAAGATTATGGTTGGTCTTCTCTCCAGTTCCCTGTGGTTCAGGTGTTCCCTCTGTGGGCCTACTGAAGGACCAATGTTTTAGCCTGTTGTTCAGCATATAGCATTTTATAGTACCATTTCCTTTTGGGTCCCTATTTGTGTACCCCCTTACCCTCCCTGCCACCCTCCCTCTCCCTCACCAACCTTACTCTTACTCCCATCCCACCCTCCCTATTGTCTGGTCCTCAGGGTACTTCATCATAGAGAGATATTTCTTAAATGAAAAACATTTAAAAGTAGATAGCTATGGTAGCTCCACATGTCAGGGTCCTGGACTCCTGTTTCACTGTCCTCTGTAGGTAGCTTCTATCATGTGGGACAAGATAGCTGCTGATGCCCTATCATGTCTACATTCTCAGAAACGTGAAGGATGATTTCATCCCTTTAAAGAAATAAAGGAGCCTGAACTTGAGTGGTAGCATCAGGAGAACCATGAGTTCCAGTCTAGTCTAGGGCTACATAGTGAGTCAACAGCAGCAATAATAATAATAATAATAATAATAACAACAACAACAACAACAATAAGGAAGCTAGTCAATTCACTCTTCCACTACAGGAAAGCCTGTGAATTTTGTTAACTTTTCTCCACTGTGACAAGATTCTTCTGAAAAGCAATGAGAAAAAGTTATTTTGGCTCACAATTTCATAGGGTTTAGTCTATGATTGATTGCTTGTCTTCTTTCTGGGCCTGTGGTCAGAAAGAGCAGGAAGATGGAAGGCTGTAAGGGAGTTGAATTGCTCCCCTCATGGCAGACAGGCAGGGGAAAATCTAAGGACCAAGACAAATGGACACCCTCAGTGACCTACTTCCTCACCCACCTTCCATTGGATTCTGAATCTAATGGTGAAGTAAGCCCAAGATATGTCTGAGCCCCTATGATATGATCACTTTCCAAAAGCCCTAGCTCCAAGCATTGCATTGGGGACCAAGAATTTGCCATATGAGTATGTGGGGATATTTAATAGCCAAATGATTACAGAAATATAGCATTTCACCTCATATGTCAGCAAATACCCTGATAATTATGAAGTTAGGAAGTGGAGTTCTCTGAAGAAGCCACATCTATATTGCTGATCCTACTGACTGCTTGTCTAGAACATGATTATTCTAAGGAGATGGTATGTTGCAGGTCAAGAATCAAAATTATCTTGGGCTACATTAGTGACTTTTGATAGCCATTTAACCAACAACTTCTGTAGCTGACCTAGCCACATCATTAACTGCAAAGTATAACTCATATAATGAATGCATCATTAGCTTAACAGAGCCAACCCTCAAGCTGAGGAGTCTACAGCTGAAATCCATATAACAGATTCCTTCTTCTCTACAAGGCCTCCCCTTTGCTGCCACCAATGTATTTAGTAAATGTATTGATTTCTGATTTTATTTTCTTCTGTGCCTGTAAAGTGGCATTATGTATGGTGTAGCTTGAAATTGTCTCCACATTGAGATATTCCTATTTAGCTTGGTATTTCTGTTGGAGAAAGCTGTGTTTTACACTGATATATCCATTACATTTGAAAAAAAAAAAACAAACACTTCATGACCACTGCTGGGTGGCATCAGCTCTCTTCCAGCTTTTGGGACAGCTAGACAAATTCTTTTCCATGGAGTTATATTGAACAGTGCAGCAGTGGTAGACACAAGTATTTTAAATATGAAGTTAATCAATGCATGTATAATACTTAGCACAATGCCCACAAAATCTAGAACCAGTAAAAAACAGTTAAAATATCAATAATATGGTTTTCTGATTTTGTGTTCCCAGTCACTTCACTTCTTAAGATAACTTTTTCATTTGTGAGTCATTTTCTCATTTTATGAAGCAAATACTACGGACAGAACCTACAAGAGTGGTTTAGATGATAAATAAAATCAGAAAATGAGAACACTGGGTGAAAACAAATACAGGTTTATTTAGTGCCTTTAGTTGAAAATCAGTATGTTCTACAAAGCTAATGCCATGAGTAAAACCGCATGAGCCATAATTATCAAAATGACTGTGAATTAAGCAAGAAAATTAATTTCGCAAGGAAGTAACTGTCAATTTCATTATTCAGGAATAATCAACTTTAGGACTTTAATTAAAAAATAATATTTATTCAAAATAAATGTCTGCTAGCAGGTGTATGCAGAATCCATAATCTTGGTCATGCTAAATCTTTTTATTAATGCAGACATCATCAATGTCATTTGAGATGCCCTCTAGTCTGACAGCCATTATAGCACTGGAGCAATTTTCTTACCAAAGTCTTTTGACTTCACAAAAGAGTTATACCTTATGCAGATACCTAATGTAGTAAATGCCTGGGCAATTAGAGATATTACTCTGAGTTCTGTGCTGGTACTTTATCATGTCAGCCAGTGGTTTGTAATGAGTTTGTTCTCACACAGAGGCCAGTATCTCCACACTGCCATCAAATTAACAGTGGTGACATGCTTACTTTCTTTATGCATACCTACCAATCTTGGTTTCAAAAAGCATCAGGTGTTTTATAAAAATTTATAGGGGGCTGGAGAATTGGCTTAGCAGTTAAGGTGCTCTGCCTCCTAAGCCTAAAAACGCTGGTTCCAATCTCCAGAGGTTCCAATCTCCAGGTCCTATGTTTAGCCAGATGCAAAGTGACACAAGGGTGCAATGCCGCACTTGACCATCTGGATTTCGTTCGCAGCAGCTGAGAGACTGCTGGCGTGCCCATCTCTATCTGTCTTCATCTCTGTCTCTCTCCAAAAAAATTTTTATAGGATAAGTTCAGACAGCATACAAATATAATTTAGCCAATCGAAAATTGGGGGGAAAGAAGCAAATGAAAGAAAAAGGTAAGAAGTTAGAATGAATGAGGTTAATACCCCAAATGCAAGAGTTTGTTAAAGACCTTAGTGTTCAGGTTAGCTGTCTGGGTAATATATCAAGTCTTATATAATGATTATCTGGTTGCTTTGTTCTGGCCTGTTCTATTTTTTTTTGTGTGTGTGTGAAAATTACTAATAGAGAACTGGAGAGATTACTTAGCAGTTAAAGCACTTGCTTGCTTTAACTAAGGAATGAGGTTTGCTTCTCCAGTACCCACATAAAGCCTGATGTACAAAATGGCACATACCCCTGGAGTTTGTTTGTAGTGGTATAGCTCCATTCATATTCTCTCTCTCTTCCCTTGCAAATTCATTAATTAATTTAAAAACCAAGTACTAATAGATATATGATCTGGGCTAGTATCCCCCATATTAGTTACTTTCTATTACTGTGACAAAATACCCAAAGAAAACAACTTAAGGAAGGAAGGATTTCATTGGCTCGCATTTTAAGGATTCATCACAGCAGGGAAGGCATGGCCACAGGAGTATGAGACCTGGTCACAAGATGTCCACAGTCAGGATGCAGGGAGAGATGGATACTGGTATACTATTTGCTTTCTCCTTTTATTCACTGTGAGCCCATAGCTCATGGTCTCATGGTCTGGCATTGTCCTTCTCTCTCTCAGCTTGGAGCTCCCAATAAAGTGTGCTTGAGAAGAATCCTGTTGTCGTCGTTCTTTCTGCGGGCAGGACGGGCGCGACAAGTGGTGCCGAAACCCGGGAAATTTCAACAAACGGCCCATCGAGAGGACCCCCAAGGATACTTCCGAGGGAGGATTCAGAACTCAACACATGGAGCGGCGGTACCGGTAAGTTTCCCCCCCTCCTTGTGCTGTATGCTAAGTTTTGGCTTGTAATTGATCTGTAAGTCTGATGTAGATGTGTCAGCTGATCGCCCCAAACGTGAGTCGACTGTATATGAATTGTAAGGTCGCAGAATGGGACACTATCACTCCACCTTTTTGGAGCCGCTACAAGAATTATTAAAACAATGTAAACTTAAGATATCAGATAAGACTATTAAGGGGTTCTTGGAAGAGGTGGATGTGATAGCGCCTTGGTTTGAGCCGACTGGAGGATTAAATTTGGCCTGTT
>JAEOAD010001432.1:30000-32500 GCA_036365145.1 Orientallactaga sibirica | reverse complement strand
GAGGGGAGAGAGGCCGAGGCAGAGAGAGCAGAGAAGAGAGACAGAGGCAGAGAGGCAGGGAGAGGGGAGAGAGAGAGAGAGCAGGCAGAGGCAGAGAGGCAGAGGGGAGAGAGAGACAGAGCAGAGAGAGAGGGGGGAGAGGCAGAGAGAGAGGGAGAGAGGCAGGGGGGAGAGAGACAGAGAGAGAGGAAGAGGGGGGAGAGAGACAGGCAGAGAGAGGCAGAGAGAGGGAGAGAGGGAGAGGCAGAGGCAGAGAGACGGGGAGAGGGGAGAGAGAGAGGCAGAGAGAGGGAGAGAGAGACAGAGGCAGAGAGGCAGAGAGGGAGAGAGAGAGAGAGAGAGAGAGAGAGAGAGGGGAGAGAGAGAGAGAGAGAGAGGCAGAGAGGAGAGAGGAGAGAGAGAGAGGCAGGAGAGAGGGAGAGAGAGAGAGAGCAGAGAGAGGGGGAGAGAGAGAGAGGCAGAGAGGCAGAGAGAGAGGAGGAGAGAGAGAGAGAGAGAGAGAGGCAGAGAGAGAGGGGAAGCGAGAGAGAGAGAGAGAGAGAGAGAGAGGCAGAGAGAGGGGGGGGGAGAGAGACACAGAGGCAGAGAGGAGAGAGAGAGAGGAGAGAGGGGAGAGAGAGAGAGAGAGAGAGAGAGAGGGGGAGCGAGAGAGAGAGGCAGAGAGAGAGAGAGGAGGCAGAGAGGCAGAGAGAGGGGGAGAGAGAGACACAGAGGCAGAGAGGCAGAGAGAGGGGGAGAGAGAGACACAGAGGCAGAGGCAGAGAGGAGGGAGAGAGAGAGAGAGAGAGGCAGAGAGAGGGGGAGAGAGAGACACAGAGAAAGAGGCAGAGAGAGGGGGAGAGAGAGACACAGAGAAAGAGGAAAGGAGAGGAGGAGAGGCAGACACACAGGCAGGGAGAGGGGGAGAGAGGCAGACACAGAGGCAGGGAGAGGGGGAGAGAGACAGACAGAGAGGAGAGGAGAGAGAGAGAGACAGAGGCAGAGAGAGGGGGAGAGGGGCAGAGAGAGAGGCAGAGAGAGACCGAGGCAGAGAGACACAGAGAGAGACAGGGGGAGAGAGATTGAGGCAGAGAGGCAGGAAGAGAGACAGAGGCAGAGAGGCAGGGAGAGGGGGAGAGTGACATAGGCACAGAGGCAGAGGCAGGGAGACTCAGAGAGTGACATAGGCGCAGAGGCAGGGAGAGTCAGAGAGTGACATAGGCACAGAGGCAGAGGCAGGGAGAGTGGGGGAGAGAAACAGAGAAAGAGGAAGAGGGGCAGAGAGACAGTGACAGAGGCAGAGAGAGAGGGAGAGGGGGGAGAGAGAGGCAGAGAGGCAGAGAGGAGGGAGAGAGGCAGGGAGAGAGGCAGAGAGAGAGAGGGGAGAGAGACAGAGAGGGGAGAAAGAGCAGAGAGAGGGGAGAGAGAGAGAGAGACAGAGAGAGACAGTGGCAGAGAGAGGGGGAGAGAGAGAGACCGAGGCAGAGAGAGAGACCGAGGAGGCAGGAGGAGAGAGAGGGGAAGAGAGAGACAGAGAGACAGAGAGAGAGAGAGAGAGAGAGAGAGACCAGAGGCAGAGAGAGACAGAGGCAGAGAGGCAGGAGAGGGAGAGAGGCAGAGGCAGGGAGAGGGCAGAGAGAGGGAGAGAGGCAGAGAGAGAGGGGAGGAGAGAGAGACAGAGAGAGAGGCAGAGGCAGAGGGGGGGAGAGACAGAGAGAGACAGAGGCAGGGGAGAGGGGGGAGAGAGAAGGAGGCAGAAAGGCAGGGAGTGGGGGAGAGAGACAGAGACACAGGCCGATTGAGGGGGAGAGAGATAGAGGCAGAGAGGCAGGGAGAGGGGGAGAGATAGAGGCAGAGAGGCAGGGACAGAGGCAGAGAGGCAGGGAGAGGGGAGAGAGAGACAGAGGCCGAGAGGCAGGGAGAGGGGGAGAGAGAGACAGAGGCAGAGAGGCAGAGAGAGGGGGAGAGAGAGAGAGACAGAGGCAGAGGCAGGGAGAGAGAGAGAGGGAGAGAGAGGCAGAGACAGAGACAGAGGCAGAGAGCAGGGAGAGGGTGAGAGAGAGAGGCAGAGAGGCAGGGAGAGGGGAGAGAGAGAGAGAGAGAGGCAGAGAGGCAGAGAGACCAGAGGGAGAGAGGCAGAGAGAGGGGAGAGAGAGAGACAGAGAGAGAGGCAGAGAGAGAGGAGAGAGAGAGGAGGCAGACAGAGGCAGAGAGAGGGGGGAGAGAGACAGGCAGAGAGGCAGGAGAGAGGGAGAGAGAGAGACACAGGCAGAGGCAGAGAGAGAGAGGCAGGAGAGGGGAGAGAGAGAGGCAGAGAGAGAGGCAGAGAGAGGGGGAGAGAGAGAGAGAGGGGAGAGAGGGAGGCAGAGGCAGAGAGAGGGGAGAGGAGAGAGAGAGGCAGAGAGAGCAGAGAGAGCAGGAGAGGGAGGGAGAGGAGAGGCAGAGAGAGGGGAGAGAGACAGAGGCAGAGAGGCAGGGAGAGGGAGAGAGAGAGAGAGAGGCAGAGAGAGGAGAGAGAGAG
>JAEOAD010001432.1:0-27500 GCA_036365145.1 Orientallactaga sibirica | reverse complement strand
AGAGAGGGAGAGACAGGCAGAGGAGGCAGGGAGAGGGAGAGAGAGACAGAGGCAGAGGGGCAGGGAGAGAGAGAGAGGAGAGAGAGGCAGGCAGGAGAGAGAGAGAGACAGAGACCGAGGCAGAGAGAGAGAGAGGCAGAGAGGCAGAGAGAGTGGGGGGGGAGAGAGAGAGGCAGAGAGGCAGGAGAGGGGGAGAGAGAGGCAGAGGCAGAGAGGCAGGGAGAGAGGGAGAGAGAGGAGAGAGGGAGAGACAGAGGGAGAGAGAGGCAGAGAGGAGAGAGAGAGAGAGAGAGAGGCAGAGAGAGAGGAGAGAGAGAGACAGAGGCAGAGAGAGGGAGAGAGAGAGAGACAGAGGCAGAGAGAGGAGAGAGGCAGAGGCAGAGGCAGAGGCAGAGAGGGAGAGGCAGAGAGGAGAGAGAGGGGAGAGAGAGAGAGAGAGGCAGAGGCAGAGAGAGGAGGGAGAGAGAGAGAGAGAGAGAGAGAGAGGCAGAGAGAGAGAGAGGGGAGAGAGAGAGAGGCAGGAGAAGAGAGGCAGAGAGAGAGGGGAGAGACACAGGGAAAGAGGCAGAGAGGGGGAGAGAGAGACAGAGGCAGAGAGGCAGGGAGAGGGAGAGAGAGGCAGACACAGAGGCAGGGAGAGGGGGAGAGAGAGAGAGAGAGGCAGAGAGAGAGGGGAGCAGAGAGAGAGAGAGAGGAGAGAGGGGAGAGGAGAGAGAGAGGGAGAGGAGAGAGAGAGAGACAGAGAGAGGGAGAGGGGAGAGAGAGAAAGAGGCAAAGAGGCAGAGAGGGAGAGAGAGAGAGAGGAAAGAGGCAGAGGGGAGAGAGAGAGAGAGAGAGAAGAGGCAGAGGCAGAGAGAGGGGAGAGAGAGAGAGAGAGGCAGAGAGGCAGAGAGGGGAGAGAGAGACAGACACAGAGGCAGGGAGAGGGGGCAGAGAGAGAGAGAGGCAGAGGCAGAGAGAGAGAGAGAGGCAGAGGCAGAGAGAGAGAGAGGCAGAGAGAGAGAGAGGAGAGAGAGAGAGAGAGAGGAGAGAGGAGAGAGAGAGAGAGAGAGAGAGAGAGAGAGAGAGAGAGAGAGAGAGAGAGAGAGAGAGAGAGAGCAGAGAGAGAGAGAGAGAGAGAGGCAGAGGCAGGGCAGCGAGAGAGAGAGAGAGACAGAGGCAGAGGAGAGAGAGAGAGGCAGCGAGAGAGAGAGAGAGAGAGAGGCAGAGGCAGAGAGAGAGAGCGAGAGAGAGAGAGAGAGAGGAGGCAGAGAGAGAGAGAGGCAGCGCAGCAGAGAGAGAGAGAGGCAGAGAGAGGCAGAGAGAGAGAGAGAGAGAGAGAGAGAGAGAGGCAGCGAGAGAGAGAGAGAGAGGGGCAGAGAGAGAGAGAGAGAGAGAGAGGGGCAGCGAGCGAGAGAGAGAGAGGGCAGCGAGAGAGAGAGAGAGAGAGAGGCAGAGAGGCAGAGAGAGAGGCAGAGAGAGAGAGAGAGAGAGCAGGCAGAGAGAGAGAGAGAGAGGGCAGCAGAGAGAGAGAGAGGGGCAGCGAGAGAGAGAGAGAGAGAGAGAGGAGAGAGAGAGGCAGAGAGAGGCAGAGAGAGAGAGAGGCAGAGGCAGAGAGAGAGAGAGAGAGAGAGAGAGAGAGAGAGAGAGAGAGGCAGAGAGAGAGAGAGAGAGAGAGGCAGAGGCAGAGAGAGAGAGAGAGAGAGCAGAGAGAGAGAGAGAGAGAGAGGCAGAGGCAGAGAGGCAGCGAGAGAGAGAGAGAGAGAGAGAGCAGAGGCAGAGAGAGAGGCAGCGAGAGAGAGAGAGAGAGAGAGGCAGAGGCAGAGAGCAGCAGAGAGAGAGAGAGAGAGAGAGAGAGAGAGAGAGAGGCAGAGGCAGAGAGAGAGAGAGAGAGAGAGAGAGAGAGAGAGAGAGAGAGAGAGAGAGAGAGGCAGAGAGAGAGAGAGAGGCAGAGAGAGAGAGAGAGAGAGAGAGACAGAGAGAGAGAGAGAGAGAGGAGAGAGAGAGAGAGAGGCAGAGGCAGAGGCAGCGAGAGAGAGAGAGAGAGAGAGAGAGGGCAGAGGCAGAGAGGGGCAGAGAGAGAGGAGGGGGAGGCAGAGAGAGAGAGAGAGGCAGGCAGAGGCAGGCAGAGAGAGAGAGGGGCAGAGGCAGAGAGAGACAGGGAGAGAGAGGGGGAGGGAGGCAGAGAGAGAGAGAGGAGAGAGAGAGAGAGAGAGGCAGGGAGAGAGGGGGAGAGAGAGGGACAGAGGCAGAGAGAGAGGGGAGAGAGAGGAGAGAGAGGCAGAGGCAGGCAGAGAGAGAGAGAGAGAGGCAGAGAGAGAGGCAGAGAGAGACAGAGAGAGGCAGGGCAGAGAGGAGAGAGAGAGGGGGAGGAGAGGGAGGCAGAGAGAGGCAGAGAGAGAGGAGAGAGGGGGAGAGAGAGAGAGGCAGAGACAGAGAGAGAGGCAGAGAGAGTCACATCACATGGTTTATTTAATATCCAGCAAGCCAAGTGTACATTGTTTGCAAGAATTAGGGTTTGTTAAGCCTTTGAGGGTTTTGAGAGGCCTATGTAACAAGATATCTTACCTCTTAAATGGCAGGATCCATGGAACTGTGAAGAATACGCTGGATGGTAATGAAGTCTCTGCCATGGACTGGGTGCTAACAACAAATTCATCAGGGCCTGCACGTGTAAGTACCCACCATTAAGGGCAGAGGGGTTAGGGTTAGACCTAATAGAAACTCAAGTTTTAAAAATTTATTCATTTATTTATTAGAGACATGGGGGAGAGAGTGACAATGGGTGCATCAGGGCCTCTAGTCACTGCAAACTAACTCCAGGCACATGCGCCACCATGTGCATCTGGCTTACGTGGGGACCTGGAGAATGGAACTGGCTCCTTAGGCTTTGCAGGCATGCACCTTAACTGCTAAGCCATCTCTCCAGCCCAGACTCAAGTTTTATAGTAAGCAGATTGGGTCATCAATCTCTGGGCAGAAACCTAAATAGAGGGCAGTTTAATGGTCATATCCATGTAGCCAAATAAGAGCTGTCGTTTCTCCCCTCGGGTTGTCAGTACCAGGCAGGAATTTCTTCTTGTAGAGTGGGACTCAAATCCAACCAGAGAGAGGTTGGTTTCCTCTAACAGACATGCTACCATTGCACCCATTGGTTCATTGCAGATGGTTGACTAGCTGTAAAGCATGAAGGGAATTAGTAATACATATTTCTTAGGGTTTTGCTTTAGCCTAGACTGACCTGAAATTTACTATTTGGTCTCAGGGTAGCCTTGAACTCACAGCAATCCTCCTACCTGTGCATCCTGAGTGCTGGGATTAAAGGCATGCTCCATCACACCCAGCAACAATACTTTTCAAAAAAAATGATTTATTTTATTAATTTTTTTATTGAGGACTTCAATTGTAGACAATATATCATGGTACTTCTCACCCTCCCCACCCCAACTTTCCCCTTTGAAACTTCACTCTCCATTATGTCCCCTCCACCTATCAGTCTCTCTTTCCAGTTTGATGTCATGATCTTTTCCTCATATTACCATGGTCTTGCGTAGGGAGTGTCAGGCAGTGTGAGGTCATGGATATCCAGGCCATTTTGTGTCTGGAGGAGCACGTTGTAAGGAGTCCTACCCTTCCTTTGGCTCTTACGTTCTTTCTGCCCCATTTTCCGCAATGGGCCCTGAGCCTTGGAAGGTGGGTTTGAGATGTTTCAGTGCTGAGCACGTCTCTGTCCCTTCCTCTGAGCACCATGGTGCCTTCTGAGTCCTCCCACGTTTGACACCATCTGAAAAGAGAAGTGAGAGTAACAATATATGGGTGTGGACACTAAGAGAAATGCTTACTGGGCAGTTTGGTGAGCATAGTATACTCATTTAGCGTGACAACAGCAGACGTTACACCCTTAGGGCTCATGAGTACCCATCTTAGGTTTTCAGTATCAGGGGTGTTTTAAAACCCCTCTCATGGAGTGGGCCTCCAGTCCAAGTAGAGATCTGTTGGTTTCCCCCATAACAGACATGCACCCATTGGCTCATTTGGCCTGGCTGGCCAAATTTAAAGCTTGCAGTGTAGCTTTTTCCAACTTTCTGTCAGCTGGTCCACATGGAGGAGGCTTTCAGCTCCGCTCCAGCAGGTTTTTGCAGTAGCTAGAAGTCCTGGCATGCCTATGTTCTCTCTCTTACTCTCTGAATCAAATAAATAAAATGAAATCTTAAAAAAACTTTAAAAGGGCTGGAGAGATGGCTTAGCAGTTAAGGCGCATGCCTGCGAAGCCTAAGGACCCCAGTTCGATTCTCCAGGTCCCATGTAAACCAGATGCTGGAGTTCATTTGCAGCGGCTAGAGGCCCTGGAACCCATTCTCTTTTCTCTCTAATAAGTAATAATGAAAAAAAGTTCAAAAAAATTTTAAATGTTATCCATTTTTACTTTAGCATGTTTCCTAATCTAAGTCTGTCCAGTCCCCTTATAAATACCCCTAAGATTTCATTATAAAATCTTTTTATAAGGAAATAAGTAGCTCACCTCCTTTAAACAATGCAGCTGCTGCTTTAGAACTTGGGTGCATTCTTCTCCTGAGGCCCACACCTGACTCTCCTCAATCATCTATCCTGTTTCCAACTCACACTCACTAAGGCTACTTCACTCAACCTGAAATTCTTTATACTGTGTTAAGAATCCAGGTAGCAAAGCTGGGAACACCGAGAGATGAGCTCCCACAGCTGGTGACACGTTCAATGGAAGTCACATTTTGGCACTAGCCACCTGATATGTTTCTAAGACTCCACAATTTCATTTATGGTCCTGGAATCGATCCGGGAAGAGGTAAATTAGGTTATTAACCCTACCTGGGCATGGTGACAATAGCAGAATCCAAGCAGACCTTCTAGAAAACTGTTAAGTAGCCCAAGAATTCCTGCTTCCTAGTATCCATCAGTGCGAGACAATTTCCTCCATTCTCAAGTTTCCTTGACTTCCTCCATTCAGCACCATTTGACATTTAAAATCAGTTTTTAAAGCCCCAGGATTTTTACTTAACCTTGGTGGCCTAGATGTCAAGATGGGCCCTTCTCTGCCCCTTAACGTCTTGACATTAAATGCACAGGTACTATTCTCTGACTGAAACATTCTGCCACCAGAAGGGGACCCACACTTGCTCATTTCAGCAGTTTTACAAAGACAGAGTAGCTTCCTCCCCTGCCAGTGCTCTTCCTCCCATTTGTTCATGGACTGTGTCCATTTTTACAGTGGGCTACTGAAAAGCAGGATGTCTGGCCAAGCATTAGATTAGAGACCTGCTGAGGCTCTGGGAACTGAAAAGGGAGTACCTTTGACCTTGAGGCCAAGATTTGACTGGTCTTTGATTTCAGAAAGCCTGTGAAAATGTTAGGATTGTTCTGCTTGCATTCTTGTGCTGAGAAGAAGTATAAAAAGCTAAACTAAATAAAAATAAAGTCGGGCCTCAATATTCACTGACAGCCCTCCCGAGTTTATCTTTTCTCTCTCGTCTTTTTTTTCACCCTCACTCCCCACTCAGGTACTGTTCGATTCTGCCGGGGCTCCGCATGTGGCGCCCGGACAGCGGACCCTGATCCCGGGAGAGAAGTGAAGGACACCGCTGGATATCGGAGCTCAGCGAAAGTAAAGAGGAGCTGGGAGTAACTTCAGGAGAAAAATGGGTCAAGGTAACAGTCAACTGCTTTTTGCACAAGAAAAAATGGGTCAAGGTAACAGTCAACTGCTTTTTGCACATATGCTTAAGAATATGCTTCCAGGTGCTGGAAGGTGAAAAGTAAGACAGCAACAGCTGTGCACTTTCTAAGATTTTGGGAGAAAGGTATGTCCTTGGTTCCAAAAAGATGGGACAGTAGATTTAGAAACCTGGCAGAGTTTTGCCAGGATATTTTTATTTATGGACTCTAGTTAGGAATAGTTTAGATCCTAGACATGAAAGGGATAAAATTCAGTCAGAAAAATCAGTCAATAAAGCAGAATCACGGTTTTTGGCGCTGAGGAAGGAAGTGAAACTAAACCTTCCGCTCCATCTGCAGAGCCGAACATGTGGAGGAGTTAGAGGAGGACTTTCCACCTTTGTTGCTTTTACATAGCCTGAGGGTGAACAAAAGAAATGTTCAGAGGTGGTCCACCGCCTCCAAAGCAGTCTTGCCTCAGGGTACAGCTAACAGCCCCACCTTGTGTCAAATGTGTAGCTCAGGCTGTAGCAAAACTAGACAGGCTTTTCTCAAGTGTATAGAATTCATTATATGGATGCGATCCTCTTAGCACATAAACAGAAGCGACTACTATTAGCAGCTTATGCTCATTTACAACGTCTCTGAAGGAACAAGGTTTAGTTGTAGCCCGGAAAAGGTACAAACTGAGCCTCCTTATTCTTATTTAGGCCATAAATTGTATCCAAAAACGATTCTCCCACAAAAAATACAAACTAGAAAAGATGGGTTACAAACTTTGAATGGGAGCTAATAATTGGCTTAGACCCCATTTGAAGATTTCTATAGAGTTAAAACCTCTTTTTGATATTTTTAAAGGTGATTCAGACCCAAAATCAGGGAGAAAACTCACTGTAGAAGCCAGAGAGGCGTTATCTTTAGTGGAGCATGTAGTCGACAATCAATGAATCCAATATGTAGATTCCTCTCAGGGATGGGCTGCATAGATTCTGGCTAGTAGACATTATCCAACTGCAGTCTTGTGGCAAAAAGGACCTTTATTGTGGCTACATCTGCCTGTGTCTCCCGCTGGAGTATGAGCCCCTTATTATGATGCTGTAGCTTGTTTAATTCAAGTGGCTCGATGAGAATCTAGAAAACATATTGGGAAAGAACCAGCTGTAATAGAAGTTCCATTTACGAAGCAGCAAGGTGACTGGCTATTTCAAAATCTGGACTACTGGGATATATAGCTTTTGCACATTATCCTTGTAGTAGAGATAATTGTTACCCTAAAGATAAATTACTACAATTTGAAAATTCTCATGCTTTTATTTTTCCACGAACTGTAAAGCAAGAACCTATGGAAGGTGCCTCAGTAGTACTTACTGATGGATCCTCTAATGGTAAAGCAGCTCCTGTGTTTCAGGAGCAATCTTAGTCATTTTGGACTCCTCCTGCATCAGCTCAAATAGTAAAACTTAGAGCTGCAGCTACTGAATTCCAAGTGTTAGCTTCTGTTCCTTTTCATTTGTATACTGACAGTCATTATATTGCTAGAGCTCTACAAGTGCTTGAAACTGCCAAGACTCAAATACAAAGCTGCGTGCATGCTCGCTCTCATCCTTGTTTTGTAGGTCACATACGAGCTCATTCAGGACTATGTCATTATATGGCAGATAAGGCTACACAGATCATAGGCATCTCTCAATTAGCTTTAGCACAAAGATCTCATAATTTGCATCATCAAAACGGCCAGAGCTTAAAACAATTTCAAAGTACCAGAGAGCTGCTAGACAAATTGTGTGACAGTGTAGTCCCTGTGTTGAATATCACTCAGTCCCACAATATGGGGTAAGCTCCAGAGGATTGAAACCAAATCATTTGTGGCAGATGGATGTAACTCATAGGCCTGAATTTGGAAAACTAAGATCAGTTCATGTCCATTGATACTTACTCAGGATTATTGATGGCAAGGGCACAGACTGGAGAAGCTATAAGCCTGTTACAGCACATTGCATTACATGTTTTGCTGTAGCAGGTACCATCAATTATAAAACCAGATATCCGTACAGGTTGCACTAGTCAATCTTCTCAGTGCTTTTGTTCCCAATTATCAATTGTTCATAAACCTTACAACCGACAGGGACAAGGAATTGTTGAACATGCCCATGGAGCTTTAAAGAATCAATTACACAAAATAAAAAGGGAATTATACCCTTGGTCGCCACAGATGCTTTAAATCATGTACTCTTAAAAATTTTAAATGTGTATGCATCTGGTTATGGCATCCCGGCACATTAGATACCTATGCACAGGTTAGATGGAAGGACCCCAACCGGTGTTAATAAGGGATGAGGGCATGTTTGTGTTTATCCTCAGGATACTGACAATGCCAGGTGGCTGCCAGAGAGGTTGGTCCAGGTCGCGGGACTGAACATAAGAAGGAGGATGCCTCTGCTATTGATGATGTGGACTCCACTCCCAATGAGCCACAGTGAGTATTGGGCTTATTATGTACCTGATCCACCCATCCTACACCCTGCAACGTGGTGTGATAACGGTTATCAACAACTTATATTTGGAAGCTCACTGTGACAATGGAGGAGGTGACAGCCACCTCTGCTGAGGCAAACAGGAACTCATCCCTCCCAAAGGGAGAGGGATTGGCTTGTGTCTCTCCACCTTATGCACTAGTGGTGGGACACTTGAATGTTACTTGGAATGAGGGGATGTGACATGGAAAAATTTGCACTCTCACTATTGTGCTACCAAAGTAACCTCTGAAACTTGACTCATGAGAGTTCAACAATCATGTGTTATGATTCCTCTTAATGTCATGAAAGCTTTGTATGCTGATCGAGGCTTGCAAATGCTTACAGAAATGGAACATGCATTAAGCAGACCAAAAAGGATGAGAGGATTAATTATTGCAGGAATTTTCACTCGTATTACGCTTCTGGCTACTGCCACGACTACTGTTGCTTTAGCACAAGAAGTGCAGACTGCACGTTTTGTCAATGAGCTACCAAAAAAATGTCTCTATTGTTTTGGGAACTCAAGAAGACATAGATAGTAAATTAGAACAGAAAGTAGATACTGTAGAACAGTCAACATCATTGGGAAAAGTAAAAATGCATTTATAAGGAATATGGCATAATGCAAATATAGCTCTAGATTTGATTCAGTTGTATCAAGAAATTTTGTTGCAGGTAAGACAGCAAATGATATCTTGGAAAAATTAAGAGCTTCCCTACCTTCATGGCCGTCGTGGTCTTCATTTACTTCCTGACAGGAAGTATCGTGCTTGCGCCTGCTTATTCGCACCAATAATTAGACATGTCATCTGCTCCCTTTGGAACAGTAAAGCTGAAGTCCATAATGTCTGGCTCCAGACCCTACCATAAAGAGGATGTTCTCCCCTGCAGAGGCTGGTAGTCAAAGACAGGTAAGATTCTCTCGAGTTAGGTCAACTAAGACAGGGCATGAATGATGACATTCTTGTGCCAATGACGGGTAAGGCCTTAATTTGGTAGAGAACAACCTAAGACAGGCACAGTCTTCCTGCACCATAGCCTAGAAAGGTGCTGTTTCTTAAAAAAATAATTTTTAAAAAAGGGAGATATGTCGGGAGCTATTTTCCTGAACACCTGTCTGTTCATGGCCTGTGTCCATTTTTACAGTGGGCTACTGAAAAGCAGGATGTCTGGCCAAGCATTAGATTAGAGACCTGCTGAGGCTCTGGGAACTGAAAAGGGAGTACCTTTTGACCTTGAGGCCAAGATTTGACTGGTCTTTGATTTCAGAAAGCCTGTGAAAATGTTAGGATTGTTCTGCTTGCATTCTTGTGCTGAGAAGAAGTATAAAAACGCTAAACTAAATAAAAAAAAATCGGGAGGCCCCGACTTTATATCTTTTCTCTCTCGTCTTTTTTCTTAACCCTCACTCCCCACTCAGGTACTGTTCGATCCTGCCGGCGGGCTCTGGCAAGCCAGCACATTTGGCATCACTGTCACTCTTGCCTCCGCATCAAAGAACACTCAGTTCAGTTGCTTGTTCAGCCATACACACACTCATTATTACTTAGGAACCCTCCAGGGGCAGTGGCCCTCTGTCTGGGTTCTGGAGACATTACTGAACTTGGCCCTTTAAGCCACAGATAAAATGTCTGAAGGAAGACTTCGATCTTTTAAGAGTTGACCTCAACATATGTCAGATACTTTGCCCCCATCCAATGGGTTCACCTACCAGAGGGGAGAAAAACAGTCTAGGGCTGGAGAGATGGCTTTGCTGTTAAGGCTAAGTGAGATTCCACCTCACTCCTGTCAGAATGTCTATCATAAACAAAACCCTAACCCCAAGCCACCCGTGAAGCAAACCACAACCCCTAACCCTCCACCCTTAATGGTGGGTACTTACACATGCAGGCACAGATGAACTTGTAGGTGGCACCCAGTCTATGGCAGAGACATCTTCATTACCATCCAGCACATTCTTCAGAGTTCAATGGTTCCTGGCAGTTAAGAGACATGATTTCTTGTGACATGGGCGTCTTAAAACCATCAGTTGTTTAACAAACCCTAGTTCTTGCAACCAGTAAAACCTTCCTACCTCTCTCTCCCTCCTCAGTGCTGGGATTACAAGCATGAACCACCAAGCCAGGACCGTGTTTTAAATTTTCAACTACAAGTACCTGAAGGATCCAGTATGCCTCATCAGCACCTGGAAATTCTGCATTTCCTTCATTCACTCTCAGATTTGATAATGATTATTTCACTTATTTACTCTGAAACCGCCCCCATACAATCAATCCTTATTCTTACTTAATGACACTTCCTGAAACATTCCATCATTTTCCACATCTCTGTTGGGAATTTCAATCATGTACTTTCTGCCCCTCTCTCTGCCTGCCTGCCTCCCTCTCTGCCTCTGTCTGCCTCCCCCTCTTTCTCTCTCTCTGCCTCTCCCTCTCTCTGCCCCCTCCCTCTCTTGCCCCTCCCTCTCTTGCCCCCCTCTCTGCATCTCTGCCTCTCTCTCTCTGCCCCTCTCTCTGCCCCTCTCTGCCCCTCTCTCTCTCTCTCTCTCTTTGGCCCCCGACTCTCTCTCTCTCCCCCCAACTCTCTCTCTCTCTCTCTCTCCCCCCTGCTCTCTCTCTCTCTCTCTCTCTCCCCCTGTGTCTCTCCTCTCTCTCCTCTCTCTCCTGCTCTGTCTCTCCCCTCACTCTGCCTCCCCAGCCTCTCTGCCTCTGTCTCTCTCCCTCTCAGTCCCTGTGTCTCTCTCTCTCTCTCCCCACGCCCTGCCTGTCTCTGTCTCTCTCCCCTCTCTCCCTCTCTGCCTCTGTCTCTCTCTCTCCCTCTCCCTGCCTCTCCCTGCCTCTCTCTCTCTCTGCCTCTCTCTCCCTCTCTCCTCTCTCCCCCCCCCTCTCTCCTCTCTGCCTCTCTGTCTCTCTCTCTCCCCTCTCTCTGCCTCTGTCCCTGTGTCTCTCCCTCCCTCTCTGCCTCTGTTCCTGTGTCTCTCCCCCTCTCTCTCTCTGCCTCTGTTCTGTCTCTCTCCCTCTCCTGCCTCCCTCTGCCTCTGTCTCTCCTCTCTCTCCTCTGCCTGCTCTTCTCTCTCTCTCTCTCCCCTCTCTCCCTGCCTCTTGGCCTGTGTCTCTGTCTGCTCTTGCCCCCCCCCCTGCATCTCTGCCTGTCTCTCTCTCTCCCCCTCCTCTCAGCCTCTGCCTCTCTCTGCCTCTCTCTCTCCCTCTCCCCTCTCTGCCTCTGTGTCTCTCTCCCCCCTCTCCCTCTCCTGCCTCTGTCTCTCTCTCTCTCCTGCCTCTCTCCCTGCCTCTGTCTCTCTCTGTCTCTCCCCTCTGCCTCTGTCTCTCTCTCTCTCCTCTGCCTCTGCCTCTGTCTCTCTCTCTCTCTCTCCCTCCTGCCTCTGCCTCTCTCTCTCTGCCTCTCTGCCTCTGTCTCTCTCTCTCCCCTCTCTCCCTCCCTCTCTGCCTCTGTCTCTCTCTCTCCCCGCCTCCCTGCCCCTGTCTCTCTCTCCCCCTCTCCCTGCCTCTCTGCCCCTGTCTCTCTCTCTCTCTCTCCCTGCCTCTGTCTCTCTCTTCCACTCTCCCTGCCTCTGTCTCTCTCTTCCACTCTCCCGGCCTCTCTCTCCTCCCTGCCTCCCTCTCTCTCCTGCCTCTCTCTCCCCCCTCAGCCTCCCTCCTCCCCTCTGCCTCTGTCCTCTCTGCCTTGGTCTGTCTCTCTCCCCCTCTCCTCTCCCTGCTCTGATTCTGTCTCTGTCTCTCTCCCCTCTCTCTCTCAGCCTCCCTGCCTCGGTCTCTGCTCTCTCCTCTCCCTCTCTCCTCCTGTCTCTCTGCTTCTGTCTCTGTCTGCCTCCCCCTCTCTGCCTCCCTGCCCCTGCCTCGGTCTCTCTCTCTCTCTCCCCCTCTCCCTGCCTCTGTGCCTATGTCTCTCCCCTCCCTGCCTCTCTGCCTCTGTCTCTCTCTCCCCCCCTCTCAGCCTCTCTGCCTCTGTGTCTCTGTCCACCTCTCCCTGCTTCTCTGCCTCTGTCTCTCTCTCTCCTCTCCCTCCTCTGCCTCTGTCTCTCTCCCTCTCTGTCCTGTCTTCTGCCTCTGTCTCTCTCTCCTCTCCCCTGCCTCCTGCCTGCCTCTGTCTCTCTCCCCCCTCTCCCCCTCTCCCAGCCTCCTGCCCCTGCCTCTCTGTCTCTCTCTCCTCCCTCTCTCCCCTCCCTGCCTCTCTGTCTCTGTCTCTCTCTCTCCCCGTCTCCCTGCCTCTCTGCCTCTTTCTCTCTCTCCCCCTCACCCTGGCTCTTGGCCTGTGTCTGTTTCTCTCGCTCCCACTCCCTGCATCTCTGCCTCTGTCTCTCTCTCCCCCTCTCCCCGCCTCTATGCCTGTCTCTGTCTCTCTCTCCCCCTCTCCCTGCCTCTGCCCTGCCCCTCTCCTCTCTCTCTCCCTCTCTGCCTCTCTGCCTCTCTCTCTCTCCCCCTCCCTCTCTCCCCTGTGTTTGTTCTGTCTCTCTCCCTGCCCCCACTCCCTGCCTCTCAGCCTGTGTCTCTGTCTCTCTCGCCCCCACATTCCCTGCATCTCTGCCTCTGTCTCTCTCCCCCTCTCTCAGCTTCTCTGCCTCTGTGTCTCTGTCCCCCTCTCCCTGCCTCTCTGCCTCTGTGTCTCTGTCCCCTCCCCCCTCCCTCTCTGCCTCTGTGTCTCTGTCCCCTTCTCCCTGCCTCTCTGCCTCTGTCTCTCTCCCCTCTCTCTGCCTCTGCCTCTGTCTCTGTCTCTCTCTCCCCCCATGCCTGCTGCTTTCTGCCTCTGTCTCTCTCTCCCCTCTCTTTGCCTCTGTCTCTGTCTATCTCTCCCCTCTCCCTGCCTCTGAATCTCTCTCTCCCTCCTCTCTGTCTCTCTCTCCCCCTCTCTGCCTCTGTCTCTCTCTCTCTCTCCCTCTCCCTGCCTCTCTGCCTCTGTCTCTCTCTCTCTCCTCTGCCTCTGCTCTCTCTCTCTCTCTCTGCCTCCCTGCCTCTCTCTCTCTCTCTCCTCCCTGCTCTCTATCTCTCTCTCTCTCCCTGGCTGGCTGCTCTCTGTCTCTCTCTCCCCTCTCCCTGCCTTCTCTGCCTCTGTCTCTCTCCCCCTGCCTCTCTCTCTCTCCCCTGCCCTCTGTCTCTCCCTCCCCTCTCTCTGCCCCTGTGCCTCTCTCCCTCCCTCTCTCTGCCTCTGTGTCTCTGTCCCCTCTCCTCTCCCTCTGCCTCTCTCCCTGCCTCTCTGCCTCTGTCTCCCTCTCCTCTCTCCCTCCCTGCCTCTCTGCTCTCTCCTCTCCCCTCTCCTGCCTGCTCTCTGTCTCTCTCTCCCCCCTCCTGGCCTCTCTGCCTCTGTCTCTCTCCCCTCTCCCTGCCTCTCTGCCTCTGTCTCTCTCTCCCCCTCTCCCTGCCTCTCTGCCTCTCTCTCTCTCCCCTCTCCCTGCCTCTCTGCCTCTGTCTCTCTCCCCCTCTCCCTGCTGTCCTCTCTGTCCCCCTCCCTGCCTCTGCTCTGTCTCTGCCCCTCTCTGCCTCTCTGCCTCTGTCTCTCTCCCCTCCCTGCTGCCTCTCTGCCTCTGTCTCTCTCCTCTCCTCTGTCTCTCTCTCTCTCTGCCTCCCTGCCTCTCTGCTGCTGTCTCTCTCTCTCTCCCCTCTGTCCTGTGTCTCCTCTCTGCCCTCTCTGTCTCTCTCTGCCTCTCTCCCTCTCTCCCCCCTCTGCCTCTGCCTCTGTCTCCTCTCTCCTCTCCTCTGCCTCTGCCTCTCCTCTCTCTCTCCCCCTCTCTCTCTCTCTCTGCCTCCTCTGTCTCTGCCTCTCTCTCTCTCTCCTCTCCCTGCCTCTGCCTCTCTCTCTCTCTCCTGCCTCTGCCTGTCTCTCTCTCTCTCTCTCTCTCTCCCCCCTCTCTCTGCTCTGTCTCTCTCTCCTCCCTGTCCTCTCTGTGTCTCTCTCTCCCTCTCCCTGCCTCTCCCTGCTCTGCCTCTGTCTCTCTCCCCTCTCTCTGCCTCTCTCTGCCTCTCTCCCTCTCTCTGCCCCTGTCTCTCTCCTCTCCTCTCTCTGCCTCTCTGTCTGTCTCCTCTCCCTCTGCCTCTCTGCCTCTCTCCCTCTCTCCCCCTCTCTGCCTCTCTCTCTCTCTCTCCCCTCTCTCTCTGCCTGCCTCTGTCTCTCCTCTCTCTCCCCTCCCTGCCTCTCTGCTCTGTCTCTCTCTCCCCCTCCCCTGCCTCTCTGCCCTGCTCTGTCTCTGTCTCCCCCCTCCCTCTGCCTCTGTCTCTCTCTCCCTCCCTCCCTGCCTCTCTGCCTCCCTCTCCTCTCTGCCTCTGCCTCTGTCTCTCTCTCCTCTCCCCTCTGCCCTGTCTGTCTCTCTGCTCTGTGCCTCTCTCTCCCCTCTCCCTGCCTCTGCCTGTGCTCTGTCTCTCTCCTCTCCTCCCTGCCTCTCTGCCTCTGTCTCTGTCTCTCTCTCCCTGCCTCCCCCCTCTGCCTCTGTCTCTCTCCCCTTCTCCCTGCCTCTCTGCCTCTGTCTCTCCTCTCTCCCTGCCTCTGCCTCTCTGTCTCTCTCTCTCTCCCCTCTCCCCTGCCTCTCTGTCTCTCTCTCTCCTCTCCTCTCTGTCTCTCTCTCTCTCCCTCTCTCTCTCAGCCCTGCCTCTCCCTGCCTCTGTGTCTGTCTCTCTCTCCCCTCTCCTGCCTCTGTCTCTCTCTCTCTCTCCCTGCCCTGCCTCTCTGCCTGTGTCTCTCTCTCCCCCTCTCCCTCTGCCCTCTGCCTCTGTCTCTCTCTCCCCCTGCCTCTCTGTCCTCTCTCTCCCTGCCTCCTTGCCTCTCTGCCTCTCTGTCTCTCTCTCTCTCCCTCTCCTCTCTCTGCCTCTCTGCCTCTCTCTCTCCCCTCTCCTGCCTCTGTCTCTGTCTCTCTCTCTCCCCTCTCTCCTCTGCCTCTGTCTCTGTCTCTCTCCCCTCCCCCCCTGCCTGCCTCTCTCTCTCTCTCTCTCCCTCCCTCTCTCCTGTCCTGTCTCTCTCCTCTCCTGCCTCTCTGCCTCTGTCTCTCTCCCTCCTCTGCCTCTCTCTGTCTCTGTCTCTCTCTGCCTCTCTGCCTCTCTCCCCTGTCTCTCTCCCCCTCTGCCTCTCTCCTCCCCTGCCTCTGCCTGTCTCTCTCTGCCTCTGTCTCTCTCTCTCTGCCCCTGTCTCTCTGCCTCTCCTGCCTGTCTCTCTCCCCCTCCTCTCTCTCTGCCTCTGTCTCTCCCCTCTCTCTGCCTCTGTCTGTCTCTCTCCCCTCTCCTCTGCTCTCTCTCCCCCCCTCTGTCTCTCTGTCCCTCTCCCCCTCTCTCGGCCTCTCTGCCTCTGTCCCTCTCCCCCTCTCTCGGCCTCTGCCTCTGTCCCTCTCCCCCTCTCCCGGCCTCTCTGCCTCTCTGTCTCTCTCCCCTCTCAGCTGCCTGTCTGCCTCTGTCTCTCTCCCTCTCCCTCCTCTGCCTCTGCTGTCTCTCTCCCCCCTCTCCCTGCCTCTGTGCCTCTCTCTCTCCCCTCTCTCTCTCCTCTCTCTGCCTCTCTCCCCCCTCTCCCTGCCTCTCTGCCTCTGTCTCTCTCTCTCTCCCTGCCTCTCTGCCTCTGTCTCTCTCTGCCTTTCTCTCTCTCCTCTGTCTCTCTCCCTCTCTCTGCCTCTGTCTCTGTCTCTCTCCCCCTGCTCTGCCTCTGTCTCTCTCTCTCCCCCTCCCCCTCTCTGCCTCTCTCTGCCTCCCTCTCCTGCTTCTGTCCTCTCTCTCCTCCCCTCCCCTGCCTCTCTGCCTCTGTCTCTCTCCCCTCTCTCTGCCCTGTCTCTCTCCTCTCTCCCACCTCTGCCTGTCTCTGTCTCTCTCTCCCTCCTCTGCCTGTCTGCCTCCCTCTCCCCCTCCCTCCTCCCTGTCTCTGTCTCTCCCCCCTCTCCCCTCCCTCTGCCTCTGTCTCTCTCTCTCCCCTCTCTCTCCTCCTCTGTCTCTCTCTCTCCCCCTCTCTCTGCTCTCTCCCTCTGCCCTCTCTCTCCCCCTGTCTCTGCCTCTCTGCCCTCTCCCTCTCTGCCTCTGTCTCTCTCTCCCTCTCCCTGCCTCTCTGCCCTGTGTCTCTCCCCCCTCTCCCTGCCTCTGCCTCTCTCTGTCTCTCTCTCCTGCTCTGTCTCTCTCTCCCCTCTCCTCTCTGTCTCTCTCCCCTGCCCTGCCTCTCCCTGCCTGTGCTCTGCCTCTCTCCCCCCCTCTGCCTCTCTGCCTCTGTCTCTGTCTCTCTCCCTCTCCCCTGTCTCTCTCCCTGCTCTCTGCCTCTCTCCTGTCTCTGCCTCTCTCTCCCTCCCTGCTCCTGCCTCTGTCTCTCTCTCTCCTCCTGCCCCTCTGCCTGCCTCTCTGTCCCCCTCTCTCCCCTGCTGCCTCTCTGTCTCTCCTCTCTCCCTGCCTCTCTGCCTCTGTCTCTCTCTCTCCTCCCTGCCTCTCTCTCCCTCTGTCCCTCTCTCTCTCCCCTCTCCCTGCCTCTCAGCCTCTGTCTCTCTCTCTCTCCCCCTCTCCCTGCCTCTCTGCCTCTCTCTCCCCCTCTCTCTGCCTCCCTGCCTCTCTGCCTCTGTCTCTCTCTCCCCTCTCTCAGCCTCTCTGCCTCTGTGTCTCTGTCCACCTCTCCCTGCCTCTCTGCCTCTGTCTCTCTGTCCCCCTCTCCCTGCCTCTCTGCCTCTGTCTCTCTCCTGCTCTCCCTGCCTCTGTCTCTCTCTCCCCCTTTCTCTGCCTCTGCCTCTCTCTCTCTCCATCTCCCTGCCTCTGCCTCTGTCTCTCTCTCTCTCTCCCCCTCCCTGCCTCACTGTCTGCCTGTCTCTTCTCCCCCTGCCTCTGTCCTCTCTCTCCCTCTCCCCCTGCTTCTGCCTCTCTCTGCTCTCTTTCTCTCTCCCCTGCCCTCTGCCTCTCTGCCTCTGTCTCTCTCTCCCCTCTCCTGGCCTCTCTGCCTCTGTCTCTGTCTCTCTCCCCCCCATCTCCCTGGCCTCTCTGCCTCTGTCTCTCTTGTCTCTCTCCCCCCCTCCCTGCCTCTCTCTCCTGCCTCTCTCTCTCTCCTCTCCCCCCTGCCTCTCTGCCTCTGCTCTCTCTCTCTCTCTCTCTCTCTGCCTGTCTCTGTCTCTCTCTCCCCCTCCCTGCCTCTCTGCCTCTGTCTCTCTCTCCCTTCCTCTATGCCTGTCTCTGTCTCTCTCTCCCCCTCTCCCTGCTGTCTCTGTCTCTGTCTCTCTCTCCCCCCCTCCCTGCCTCTCTGCCTGTCTCTCTCTCCCCCCTCTCCCTGCCTCTGTCTCTGTCTCTCTCTCTCTCTGCTCCCTGCCTCTCTGCCTCTGTCTCTCTCCCCCTCCCTCCTCTGGCCTGTCCTCTGTGTCTGTCTCTCTCCCACTCCCTGCCTCTCTCTCCTGTGTCTCTGTCCTCTCTCCCTCTCCCCTCTCCCTGCCTCTCCCTCTCAGTCTCTGTCTCTCTCTCTCCCCCCTCCCTCTCTCTCTCTGCCTCTGTCTCTCTCTCCCCCTCTCTCTCCTCTCTGCCTCTGTCTCTCTCTCCCCCTCTCCCTGCCTCTCTCCCTCTCCTGTGCCTCTGTCCCTGTCCTCTGTCCCCTCTCTGCCTCTGCCTGTCCCTCTCTCCCCCTCCTCCTCTCTGCTCTGTCTCCTCTCCCTGCCTCTGCCTCTCCTCTCTGTCTCTGTCCCCCTCCCTGCCTCTCTGCTCTCTCTCCCCTGTCTCTCTCCCCTGCCTGCCTCTGCCTCTGTCTGTCTCCCCTCTCTCTGCCTCTGTCTCTGTCTCTCTCCCCCTCTCCTGCCTCCTCTGACTCTCTCTGCCTCTGTCTCCTCTCTCCCTCTGCCCTCTGTCTGTCTCCTCTCTCTGCCTCTCTCTGCCTCTCTCTCTGCCTCTGTCTCTCTCTGTCCCTCCTCTGTGTCTCTCTCTCTCCCCTCTGTCTCTCTCCTCTCTCTCCCTCTCTCCCTGTCTCTGTCTCTCCCTCTCTCTCTGTCTCTCTCTCCTCTCTCCCTCTCTGCCTCTCTGCCTCTCTGTCTCTCTCCCTCTCCCTGCCTCTGCTGTCTGTCCCCTCTCCCTGCCTCCCTGTCTCTGTCTCTCTCCTTTCTCTGCCTGTCTCTCTCTCCCCTCTCTCTCTGTCCCCTCTCCCTGCCTCTCCCCTGCCTGTGTCTCCTCCTCTCTCTCTCCCCCTCTCCCTGCATCTCTGCCTCTGTCTCTCTCTCTGTCCTCCTCCTCTTGGCCCCTCTGCCTCTGTGTCTCTGTCCCCTCTCCTGCCTCTCTGCCTGCTCTGTCTCTGTCCCCTCTCCCTGCCTCTCTGCCTCTGTCTCTCTCTCCCCTCTCCCTGCCTCTCTGCCTCTGTCTCTCTCCCCCTCTCCCTGCCTCCCTGCTGCTCTGCCTCTATCTCTCTCCCCCTTTGTCGGCCTGTGTCTTTGTCTCTCTCTCTCTCCCATTGCCTGCCTTTCTGCCTCTCTCCCCCTCTCTCTGCCTCTGTCTCTGACTATCTCTCCCCCTCTCCCTGCCTCGGACTCTCTGTGCCTTGGTCTCTCTCTCCCCCTCTCTCTGGTCTTTGTCTCTCTCTCCCCCTCTCCCTGTCTCTCTCTGCCTCTGTCTCTCTCCCCTCTCTCTGCCTCTGTCCCTGTGTCTCTCCCCCTCTCCTTGCCTCTGCCCCTCTCCCCCTCTCCCTGCCTCTGCCTCTCCCCTCTCCTTGCCTCCTTGTCTCTGTCTCTCTCTCTCCCCCTCTCTGCCTCTCCTGTGTCTATGTCTCTCTCGCCCCCACTCCCTGCCTCTCTGCCTCTGTCTCTCTCTCTCCCACTCTCTCAGCCTCTCTGTCTCTGTCTCTCTCCCCCTCTCCCTGCCTCTCTGCTCCTGTCTCTCTCTCCTCTCTCTGCCTCCCTGCCGCTCTGCCTCTATCTCTCTCCCCCTCTGTCGGCCTGTGTCTCTGTCTCTCTCTCTCCCACGCCCTGCCTTTCTGCCTCTGTCTCTCTCCATCTCTCCCCCTCTCCCTGCCTCGGACTCTCTCTGCCTCGGTCTCTCTCTCCCCCTCTCTCTCTCCCTCTCTCTGACTATGTCTCTCCCCCCTCTCTCTCTCCCTCTCTCTGACTATGTCTCTCTCTCCCCCTCTCTCTCCCTCTCTCTGACTATGTCTCTCTCTCCCCCTCTCACTGCCTCTCTGCCTCTTTCTCTCTCTCTCCCTCTCTCTGCCTCCCTGCCTCTGTGTCTCTCTCTCCCCCCTCTCCCTGCCTCTCTGCCTCTCTCTCTCTCCCCTCTCCCTGCCTCTCTGCCTCTGTCTCTCTCGCCCTCTCCCTGCCTCTGTCTCTCTCTCTCTCTCTCTCTCTCTCTCTCTCTCTCTCTCTGCCTCTGTCTCTCTCCCCCTCTCTGCCTCTGTCTCTGTCTGTCTCCCCCCTCCCTGCCTCTGTCTCTGTCTGTCTCCCCCATCTCTGCCTCTCTGCTCTCTGTCTCTCTCTCTCTCTCTCTCTCTGTCTCCATGCTCTCTGCCTCTGCCTCTCTCTCTCTCTCTCTCTCTCTGCCTCTCTCTGCCTCTGCCTCTGTCTCTCTCTCCCCTCTCTCCTCTGCCTCTGCCTCTCTCCTCTCTCCCTGTCTCCTCTCTCCCTCCTCTCTGCCTCTGTCCTGTCTCTCTCCCCTCTCCCCGCCTCTGCCTCTCTCCCCTCTCCCAGCCTCTCTGTCTCTGTCTCCCCCTCTCCCTGCCTCCCTGCCTCTGTCTGTCTCCCTCCCCTCCCTGCCTCCTGCTGCTCTCTCTCTCCCCCCCCTGCCTCTCTGCCTGTCTCTCTCCCCTCTCCCCTCTCTGCCTGCTCTCTCTCTCTCCTGTCTCCCTCCTCTCTCTCTGCCTCTCTCTCCCCCCCCTCCCTGCCTCTCTCTCCTTTGTCTCTCTCCCCCTCTCCCTGCCACTCTGCCTATCTCTCTCTCCCCCTCTGTCTCTGTCTCTCTCCCCTCCCTCCCTGCCTGCTGCCCTCTCTCTCTGCCTCTGGCTCTCTCTCCCCTCTCTGCCTCTGCCTCTCTCTGGCTCTCTTCCCTCCCCCTGCCTCTGGCTCTCTCCCCCTCTCTCTCTCTGTGCCTCTCTGCCTCTGTCTCTCTCCTCCTCCCTCCCTGCCTCTCTGTCTCTGTCTCTCTCTGCCCTCTTGGCCTCTCTCCCCTCTCTCTGCCTCTTCTGCTCTCCTCTGTCTCTCTCTCCCTCCCTCCCTGCCTCTCTGTCTCTCTCTCCCCTCTCTCCTCTCTCCTCTCTGCCTCTGTCTCTCTCCCTCTCTGCCTCTCTGTCTCTCTGCCTCTCCCCTCTGCTCTCTCCCTCTCTCTCCCTCTCTCTGTGCCTCTGTCTCTCTGCCTCTGTCTCTCTCCGCCTCTCCCTGTCTCCCTGCCTCTGTCTCTCTCCCCCTCTCCCTGCCTCTGCCTCTCTCTCTCTCTGTCTCTCTCCCCTCCCCCCTCTCTCTGCCTCTGCCTCTCTGTCTCTCTCCCCTCTCTCCCTGCCTCTGCCTCTGTCTCTCTCCCCTCTCCTGCCTCTGTCTCTCTCTCTCTCTGCCCTCTCTCTCTCTCTCCTGCCTCTCTCTCTGCCCTCTCTCTCTCCTCTCTGCTGCTCTGTCTCTCTCTCCCCCTCTCCCCGCCTCTCTGCCTCTGTCTCTCTCTCCCCTCTCTGCTTGCCTCTCTGCCTTTCTGTCTGTCTCTCTCCCCCTCTCCCTGCTTCTCTGCCTCTGTCTCTGTCTCTCTCCCCCTCTCCCTGCTTCTCTGCCTTCTGTCTGTCTCTCTCCCCCTCTCCCTGCTTCTCTGCCTTTCTGTCTCTGTCTCTCTCCCCCTCTCCCTACATCTCTGCCTTTCTGTCTCTCTCCTCCTGTGTCTCTCTCCTGTCTCTCCCCTGCCTGCCTCTGCCTCTGTCTCAGTGTCTATCTCCTGCTCTCCCTGCCTCTCTGCCACTCTGCATCTGTCTCTCTCTCCCACTCTCCCTGCCTCTGCCTCTCTGCCTATGTCTCCCTCTCCCTCTCTCTTCCCCTCTCTATGCCTCTCTGCCTCTGTATCTCCTCCCCCTTTTCCTTTGTTCGTCCATTGCCCCAGGAAGTACGGCACATCACCGCACGGCCCCTAAGCCCATTTTGGTCCCTCCATTATTATTGGCTGAGCTTCCCCAGGGACACTGTGTGGGCATATGGCCGTGGAGTAATGACCCTCAGAAGTCCCCCACTAAGCACAAGACACATGGTTCCTTATCATTCTCTCCGCATGTCTCAGCTGACCCCGGCATTAGGACTTGTGGTTTGCATGATCATCCTTTGGGCAATCATTTTTATTTATTTATTTATTTTTTTGATTTTTTATTTTTGGAGAGAGACACACAGAGAGACAGGCAGAGAGATAGGGAGAGGGAGACAGAGAATGGGCATGTCAGCAGTCTCTCAGCTCCTGGGAACGAAATCCAGATGTGTGCACCCCCTTGTGGGCAAGTGCGGCATTGCGCCCTGATACCATTGGCCTCTCAGGGTGACCCAACCCCTCCAAATTCCCACCACTCGTCATCACCCCCAATTCTAGAGGCCACTGTCCAATCCGTACCGCTCCCATACGCCTCGAGTGGGATATGATGAAACCTATTTGGGTCAAACAGTGGCCCAAACTAGAACTTAAATTGACTATTCTCAAATCCCTTATTCAAGAACAGCTTGCTCTTGGCCATATGGAGCCCTCTATTAGCCCCCATAATCCCCCATCTTTGTCATTAAAAAGAAAACTGGTAAACATGGACTGCTCCAAGACCTTTGCCAGGTGAATAAACATATGTTAAAAATGGGCTCCTTGGGGCTGGAGAGATGTCTTAGCGACTAAGGCGTCTGCCTCCTAAGCCTAAAAACCTGGTTCCAATCTCCATAAACCCTTACAAATCTGACCAAAAAAAAGAGAGAAGATGGAGAATTTGCTTATCTTTTTTCAGGTGGACATCGAACCTGAAGGGAGGATCAGCTAACCACACCTCACCAGGGCCCCAGCTGAAACCATAGAACAACGCAGGGGAAGGGCAAGAGTTCAGTATTCATGGCGATCATGACACCAGCAAAAGGCCGAAGGAGATAAACACAGAGAACATCCAACTCCAACTAAGCCAGAGATCCAGAGACACAGAGGCTCCCGAAACCGCATCACTGAAGCAGAACTAAAATGACCCCAATGTGGCTCAGGGAAACTTGCGGAAGAGGGGGTGGAAAGATTGTTAGAGTCATAGTTGGGGCATTATGCACAGAGACTGGGGCCAACCCCCCAGAACTCTTAACTAACCTCACAATGCTTGACCCACATTCCCCATTGACAAGGGTCCCTTTGAAAGTGGGAGGACAGGGAGGAGGGCAATGGAACCTTTACTATGAATGTAAAATCAAAATAATATAAATAAAAAATATATATATTTTAAAAAATCTGGAAAAAAAAAAGAAAATGTTGATTTGTTTTGGGCTTTAAAAATTTGGAATTAAAAATATGAGTACCCCAGAATGGAATTCCTCTTGAAAGACTTAAAATAAATCTTTGACAATTTAAAACTAAAAAAAAAAAAGTTTTTAAAAATTGTTATCTACTTTGGCTTCAGTTAACTGTTTCCTTATATGTAAGCCTGTGCAGTATCCCTATAAATGACCCTAAGGTTACATTTTGAAAATTTTTTTTTGGTTTTCCAAGGTCAGCTTAGGCAGACCTGGAATAAAGTATGGAGTCTCAGGGTGGCCTGGAACTCAAGGTGATCCTCCTACCTGTGCCTCCCCAGTGCTGGGATTAAACGTGTGCACCACCATGCCTGGCCCATAAAATCTTTTTTTAAGGAAGTGAGTAGCTCACCTCCTTCAAACAAGTAACTCCAAAAGCCCCCCATCACTGACACTACTGCTGTGAAGAATTTGGGGCGTTCTTCTCCTGAGGCCCCCACCTGACTCTCCTAAATCATCTTTCCATTCTCCTAACGCAGACTCACTAATTCCATTCTGTTGTATTAAGAATCCCGGCTGCATCTGAGTGGAAGGCCTCCAGACAGCAAAGCTGGGGACACTGAGATGTGTTCCCACTGCCAGTGACATTTTCAATGTAAGTCACATTTTGGCATTAGCCATCTGATATGTTACTAAGAAAAGGCAATTTAGTTTATGGTCCTGGAATAGATCTGGGAAGAGGTCAATCAGGCATTCACCCTAACCTGGGCACGGTGACAATATCAGACCCTGAGCAGACCTTTGAGCAAACTCTTAAGCAGCCCAAGGATTCCTCCTTCCTAATATCCATCAATGTAAAACAATTCCCTCCGCTTAGCACCATTTGACGTTTTATTTTTTATTTGTCTTTCAATTCTTTTATTTATTTATTTATTAGAGACAGAGAGAGGGATAAAGAGAGATTGAGAATGGGCATGCCAGGGTCTTGTGCCACTGCAAATGAACTCCAGACACATGTGCCACCATGTGCATCTGGCTTACATGGGACTGGAGAATCGAACTGGGGTCCTAAGGCTTCATAGGCATGTGTCTTAACTGATAAGCCATCTCCCCAGCCCCCATTTGACATTAAATATTTTTTGTTTTTTTGAGGTAGCGTTTCACTCTAGCTCAGGCTGACCTGGAATTCACTTTGTAATCTCAGGGTTGCCTTGAACTCCCGGTGATCCTCCTACCTCTGCCACCCATGTGCTGGGATTAAAGGCATGTGCCATCAAGCCTGGCATTAAAATCATTTTTAAAAGCCCCTGGTCAGATGCACAAGGGGATGCATGCATCTGGAGTGGCTGGAGAGCCTGGGGCACCCATTCTCTCCCTCTCCCTCCCTCCCTCTCTTTATCTGTGCTTCTCTCTAAAATAAATAAATAAAATTTTTAAAAAGAGCAGCCCCCAGGGTTGGAATGAAGAGATGGCTTAGTGCTTAAGGGGCTTGCCTGCAAAGGCAACGGAGTCTGGTTCAATTCCCCAGGACCAATGCGCATGAATCTATAGTTTGTTTGCAGTGGCTGGAAGCCCTGGTGTGCCCATTTTCTCTATCTCTGTGCCTCTTTCCCTCTCTCAAATAAAAAAAAATAAAAATAAAAGCCCCCAAGGTTTTTCCCTTAAACCCAGGGCATAGATGTACAGATGGGGCCTTCTCTGCCCTTTGTCATCAGCCTTGACCTTGAGTGCACAGATACTATGCTCTGACTGACTGAAATATTGTTTCCTGTATGGGATGTGCCTTAACTATTGAGAGTAAGTCATTATAGTAAACCAGGAGCACCCTTTGCTTGTCTAACAACATCCACATTCTCACTCTAAGAAGCCTTAACTTCAGAACACCTTAACCTAAACCTTCAGAACACCTTAACTTCAGAACACCTACACCTGCCACACACCCATCCACAAGGGTTACATTTCCTTGGCATCTCCTACAAGGTCGTTTTTATCTCTTCTCACCTGTAGCGACCAATCAAAGTGAGTGGCCTTTGTGGAGTGTAGCGAGATGGATGGAGAGGCACTGGGCACTCACATGACAGGAACTCCTTTCACTTGCTTTTCCTCTTCTCTTAATGCAGTTTCTCCAGGCCCTTCACGGTGGGTTGTCCAGCCACATGGGTGCCTTTCCTGGTTGTATCCTTCCCTCAATAAATATAGTATCAAAACTTCCAAGCCAGGTGTGGTGGCACACGCCTTTAATCCCAGCCCTCGGGAGGCAGAGGTAGGAGGATCGCCGTGAGCTCGAGGCCACCCTGAGACAACAGAGTGAATTTCAGCTCAGCCTGGTCTAGAGGGAGACCCTACCTCGAAAAACCAAAAAACAAAAACAACAACAAAAAAGTTCAGCCACGGGTGGTGGCACATGCCTTTAATCCTAGCACTCATGAGGCAGGGCTAGGAGGCTAACAGTGAGTTCAAGGCCACCCTGAGACTACATAGTGAATTCCAGGTCAGCCTGAGCTACAGTGAAACCCTACCTCGACAAAAACATTTAATATCATATATATATATGTGTGTGTGTGTGTGTGTGTGTGTGTGTGTGTATCCGTATGTATATATACACACACACATATGTATGTATGTATGTATGTGTGTGTATGTATATATGTGTGTGTATGTATGTAGGTATGTATGTATGTATATAATATATATTCCATGCTGGAGAAATGGCTTAGTGGTTAAGGCACTTAACTGCAAAACCCAAGGACCCAAGTTAGATGCCCCAGGATCCAAATAAGCCAGACGCACAAGGTGGCACATATGTCTGGAGTTTGTTTGCAGTGTCTGGAGACCTTGGCCTTCCCATTATCTCTCTTTCTCTTTCACTTTCTCTGTCAAATAAATAAGTAAACTAGAATAAAATATTTCAAATAATAATAAACTGTTTCATCTCACCCAGCTTTTCCATATACTTTTCAATGTCATTAGTTAGTTGTTAACTGTTGACCCCAGGCAAAGGCAGAATAGACTACATTATGGAGAACATATGGCTCAGTCATGGTAAGAAGTGTGTAGAAGTCACTGACGTATAGACAGTCCCCAGAGACCCAAACCTCAGCATTGGGATAGCAATGTAAATAATGGGTAAACCCCACATGGCATTAGGGAGTATTTGTGAATAAAAAGTGGTATAAGGGTCTGGAGGAATGGCTTAGTGCATAAGCCGCTTGCCTGCAAAGCCAAAGGACCTCGGTTCGATTCATGGGACCCACATAAAGCCAGATTCACAAGGTGGTGCATGCATCTGGAGTTCGCTTGCAGTGGCTGGGGCCCTGGTGCACCAATGTCTCTCTCTCTCTTCCTCTGTATCTCAACTCTCTCTCCTTCTTTCTCTCTCTCAAATAAATAAATAAAAATAAAATATCTTAAAAATATACAATGATGGGCTGGAGAGATGGCTCAGCAGTTAAAGCGTATGCCTGTGAAGCCTAAGGACCCCCGTTCAATTCTCCAGGTCCCACCTAAGCCAGATGCACATGGTGACACATGCGTCTGGAGTTTGTTTGCAGTGGCTAGAGACCCTGCCATTCCCATTCTTGCTCTCTGCCTCTCTCTAATTAATAAAAGTGTGCTTTCTGTATGTATGTATGTATGTATGTATGTGATATATATATATATATATATATATATATATATATATATATATATATATATATATATATATATATATATTTAAATACCTAGTGAGGTCGTCATCACATATCTCGTCTTGAGAGGACATCTATGACTAGAAAGTTAAGCCCATGCAGGTGAGTGCTGCCATGACCCCTTAAGATCCTCTCACCTTCATTCTTCCCTTAAGGAGGAGACCAAGTGACCCTACCCTTATGACCTTACCATGCCCAATAAATGTCAGCTGCCAGAGGATGGCAAGCATTAAACAAAGAAGTCACAGCATGCCAGCCACCCTGTGCTGCCCCCAGAAGGGGCCCCACACTTGCAACCCATTTCCCCAGTGTGGACCTACGGCTGCTCATCTCAGCATTTTTGGAAATAGAGAGTCGAATGACCTGCAGGGGTTCAGTACGCCATCTGAACACTCCCTCTTCAGTGGGCTCCTGCAGGTTGTGACCACAGGTGGCACACAATACAAGGAGAGAAGCACAAGCTTCCAGGAAATGCCACCTGACAAACACTTCTCCAATAACGCACCCAAGTGTATGACCTATCCCAAGAAGAGTTCTCTTTCCAGGATTTACTCTCTGAAATAAATCTTCTCCAGGGAGGCACCCCAGTGTGTGGCCAACCCCCAAGAACAGTTTGTTTCCACCAAATTCATCATCTGATAACCCTTCTGTGGAAAGAACCCCAATCACACATAAGAGCACCTTGTTACCCCAGAATACAGAATACAGCCTATGAAAACAACTTCCCCAAGGAGTGATCACCATAGACACACATGATGACAGGAGCTCATTCACCGGGATTCCATAGCCTGAACAGAACTTCACCGGGGGCCAGCCCCAGGGGAGGATCCCAGTCTCTATACACAACATATCCCTCAGCTGGAAGAAATTATGAGCCGGGCGTGCTGGCACACACCTTTAATCCCAGCACTGGCAAGGCAGAGGTAGGAGGATCACCGTGAGTTCAAGGCCACCCTGAGACTACACAGTGAATTCCAGGGCAGCCTGGGCCAGAGTGAGACCCTCCCTCAAAAAAACAAAACAAAAAAAAAAAGAAAGGAAGAAAGAAAGAAAAAGAATGAGAAAGTATTGTAAATTTTATCATAAAATATGTTGCGGCTACAGATCAAACTAGAACCCTCCCACCTCTGCCTCCTAGTGCTGGGATTCAAGATGAGTGCCACCATGCCCAGCTTATTTAGTATTTCTTTATTGGATTTCAGTAGAAATTTTGGAAGGGCACATCCTATGGTGGCACCATCATTTCCCTATGCCTGCCACCATCCCACGGATGATCTATCCCTGTGGCTC
>JAEOAD010001575.1:0-37215 GCA_036365145.1 Orientallactaga sibirica | reverse complement strand
ACATAGTAAAGTGTTCAGTAATGAAGATATTTGTTTTCTAAAGAAACATCTTTAGAAATGAGGCAAATCTACTATGTTGTGCATCTTTTCAGATTACATAAACAAGGAAAGTTTGAACTTGCTGCACTCAATCTTCATTGTAGGAAACCAAGTGATTCCTAGAAACGAATGAGCTTATTTCACACAGTACAATGTTCGGCAACGAGGATGTTTGGTTTCTCAACAAAGTACATTACAAATGAGGCGAATCTTCTAACTTGGCCATCTTTTGAGATTACATTAACAAGGAAAGTTGGAACGTGCTGCACTCAACCTTCTTCGTAGAAATTAAACTGATTCCTAGAAGCGAATTAACTTATTTCACACAGTACAGTGTTCGGTACTGAAGATATTTCTTTTCTAAAGAAACTACTTTAGAAATGAGGCCAATCTACTACGTTGTGCATCTTTTCAGATTACATTAACAAGGAAAGTTTGAACTTGCTCTACTCAACCTTCTTCGTAGAAATTAAACTGATTCCTAGAAGCGAATTAACTTATTTCATACAGTACAGTGTTCGGTACTGAAGATTTTTCTTTTCTAAAGAAACTGCTTTAGAAATGAGGTGAATCCACTAACTTCTACATCTTGTAGGATTACACAAATTAGGAAAGTTTGAACTTGCTGCACTCAACCTTCTTTGTAGGAAAGCAAGTGATTCCTAGAATCGAACTAGCTCATTTCACATAGTACAGTGTTAAAATTTACAGAAGATATTTCTTTTCTAAAGAAACTACTTTAGAAATGAGGCCAATCTACTACGTTGTGCATCTTTTCAGATTACAGTAACAAGGAAAGTTTGAACTTGCTGCACTCAACCTTCTTTGTAGGAAAGCAACTGATTCCTCGAACCGAATGAGCTTATTTCACACAGTACAAAGTACGGCAATGAAGATGTTAGTTTTCTCAACAAACTACTTTACAAATGAGGCGAATGTTCTAACTTGGCCATCTTTTTAGATTACATTAACAAGGAAAGTTTGAACTTGCTGCACTCAACCTTCTTCGTAGAAATTAAACTGATTCCCAGAAGCGAATTAACTTATTTCACACAGTACAGTGTTCGGCAATGAAAATGTTTGTTTTCCCAACAAACTACTTTACAATTGAGTCGAATCTACTAACTTGGCCAACTTTTTAGATTACATTAACAAGGAAAGTTTGAACTTGGTGCACTCAACCTTCTTTGTAGGAAAGCAACTGATTCCTAGAACCGAATGAGCTTATTTCACACAGTACAAAGTACGGCAATGAAGATGTTAGTTTTCTCAACAAACTACTTTACAAATGAGTCGAATCTACTAACTTGGCCATCTTTTTAGATTACATTAACAAGGAAAGTTTGAACTTGCTGCTCTCAACCTTCTTTGTAAGAAGGCAACTGATTCCTAGAACCGAATGAGCTTATTTCACACAGTACAATGTTCGGCAATGAAGATGTTTGTTTTCTCAACAAAGTACATTACAAATGAGGCGAATCTTCTAACTTGGCCATCTTTTCAGATTACATTAACAAGGAAAGTTTGAACTTGCTGCACTCAACCTTCTTCGTAGAAATTAAACTGATTCCTAGAAGCGAATAAACTTATTTCACACAGTACAGTGTTCGGTACTGAAGATGTTTCATTTCTAAAGAAAGTACTTTAGAATTGAGGCGAATGCACTAACTTGTACATCTTGTTAGATTACACAATGTAGGAACGTTTGGACTTGCTGCACTCAACCTTCTTCGTAGGAAAGCTAGTGATTCCTGGAATCGAACTAGCTAATTTCACATAGTACAGTGTTCGGTAATGAAGATGTTTGTTTTCTAAACAAACTGCTTCCGAAATGAGGCCAATCTACTAAGTTGTGCATCTTTTCAGATTACATTAACAAGGAAAGTTTGAACTTGCTGCACTCAACCTTCTTTGTAGGAAAGCAACTGATTCCTAGAACCGAATGAGCTTATTTCACACAGTACAATGTTCGGCAATGAAGATGTTTGTTTTCTCAACAAACTACTTTACAAATGAGGTGAATCTACTAACTTGGCCATCTTTTTATATTACATTAACAAGGAAAGTTTGAACTTGCTGCACTCATCCTTCCTTGTAGGAAAGCAACTGATTCCTAGAACCGAATGAGCTTATTTCACACAGTACAATGTTCGGAATGAAGATGTTTGTTTTCTCAACAAAATACTTTACAAATGAGGCGAATGTTCTAACTTGGCCATCTTTTGAGATTACATTAACAAGGAACGTTTGAACTTGCTGCACTCAACCTTCTTTGTAGGAAAGCAACTGATTCCTATAAGCAAATTAACTTATTTCACACAGTACAGTGTTCGTACTGAAGATGTTTCTTTTCTAAAGAAACTACTTTAGAAATGATGCGAATCCACTAACTTGTACATCTTGTTAGATTATACAAAGTAGGAAAGTTTGAACTTGCTGCACTCAACATTCTTCGTAGGAAAGCAAGTGATTCCTAGAATCGAACTAGCTCATTTCATAGTACAGTGTTCGGTCATGAAGATGTTTGTTTTCTAAACAAACTACTTTACAAATGAGGCCAATCTACTAAGTTGTGCATCTTTTCAGATTACATTAACAAGGAAAGTTTGAACTTGCTGCACTCAAACTTCTTTGTAGGAAAGCAACTGATTCCTAGAACCGAATGAGCTTATTTCACACAGTACAATGTTCTACAATGAAGATGTTTGTTTTCTCAACAAAGTACTTTACAAATGAGGCGAATGTTCTAACTTGGCCATCTTTTGAGATTACATTAACAAGGAAAGTTTGAACTTGCTGCACTCAACCTTCTTCGTAGCAATTAAACTGATTCCTAGAATCGAATTAACTTATTTCATACAGTACAGTGTTCGGTACTGAAGATGTTTCTTTTCTAAAGAAACTACTTTAGAAATGAGGTCAATGTAATACGTTGTGCATCTTTTCAGATTACATTAAAAAGGAAAGTTTTAACTTGCTGCACTGAACTTTCTTCGTAGAAATTAAACTGATTCCTAGAACCGAATTAACTTATTTCTCACAGTACAATGTTCGGTACTGAAGATGTTTTTTTTCTAAAGAAACTACTTTAGAAATGAGGCCAATCTACTAAGTTGTGCATCTTTTCAGATTATATTAACAAGGAACGTTTGAACTTGCTGCACTCAACCTTCTTTGTAGGAAGGCAACTGATTCCTAGAACCGAATGAGCTTATTTCACACAGTACAATGTACGGCAATGAAGATGTTTGTTTTCTCTACAAACTACTTTACAAATGAGTCGAATCTACTAACTTGGCCATCTTTTTAGATTACATTAACAAGGAAAGTGTGAACTTGCTGCTCTCAATCTTCTTTGTAGGAAAGCAACTGATTCCTAGATCCGAATGAGCTTATTTCACACAGTACAATGTTCGGCAATGAAGATGTTTGTATTCTCAACAAAGTACTTTACAAATGAGTCGAATCTACTAACTTGGCCATCTTTTTAGATTGCATTAACAAGGAAAGTTTGATCTTGCTGCACTCAACCTTCTTTGTAGGAAAGCACCTGATTCCTAGAAGCGAATTAACTTATTTCACACAGTACAGTGTTCGGTACTGAAGATGTTTCTTTTCTAAAGAAACTACTTTAGAAATGAGGCGAATCTACTAACTTGTACATCTTGTTAGTTTACACAATGTAGGAAAGTTTGAACTTGCTGCACTCAACCTTCTTCGTAGGAAAGCAAGTGATTCCTAGAATCGAAGTAGCTCATTTCACATAGTACAGTGTTCGGTAATGAAGATGTTTGTTTTCTAAACAAACTACTTTAGAAATGAGGCCAATCTACTAAGTTGTGCATCTTTTCAGATTACATTAACAGGGAAAGTTTGAACTTGCTGCACTCAACCTTCTTTGTAGGAAAGCAATTGATTCCTAGAACCAAATGAGCTTATTTCACAAAGTACAATGTTCGGCAATGAAGATGTTTGTTTTCTCAACAAAGTACTTTACAAATGAGGCGAATCTTCTAACTTGGCCATCTTTTCAGATTACATTAACAAGGAAAGTTTGAACTTGCTGCAATGAACCTTCTTCGTAGAAATCAAACTGATTCGTAGAACCGAATGAGCTTATTTCACACAGTACAATGTTCGGCAATGAAGATGTTTGTTTTCTCAACAAACTACTTTACAAATGAGTCGAATCTACTAACTTGGCCATCTTTTTAGATTACATTAACAAAGAAAGTTTGAACTTGCTGCACTCAACCTTCTTTGTAGGAAAGCAACTGATTCCTAGAACCGAATCAGCTTATTTCACACAGTACAATGTTCGGCAATGAAGATGTTTGTTTTCTCAACAAACTACTGTACAAGTGAGTCGAATCTCCTAACGTGGCCATCTTTTTAGATTACATGAACAAGGAAAGTTAGAACTTGCTGCACTCAACCTTCTTTGTAGGAGAGCACCTGATTCCTAGAACCGAATTAACTTATTTCACACAGTACAGTCTTCGGTACTGAAGATGTTTGTTTTCTAAAGAAACTAATTTAGAAATGATGCGAATCCACAAACTTGTACATCTTGTTAGATTACACAAACTCAGAGAGTTTGAACTTCCTGCACTCAACCATCTTCGTAGAAATTAAACTGACTCCTAGAAGCGCATTAACTCATTTCACACAGTACAGTGTTCGGTACTGAAGATGTTTCATTTCTAAAGAAACTTCTTTAGAAATGAGGCCAATCTCCTAAGTCGTGCATCTTTTTAGGTTACATTAACAAGGAAAGTTTGAACTGGCTACATTCAACCTTCTTTGTAGGAAAGCAACTGAATTCTAGAACTAAATTAGCTTTGTTCACACAGTACAATGTTCGGCAATGAAGATGTTTGTTTTCTCAACAATCTACTTTACCAATGAGGCAAATCTACTAACTTGGACATCTTTTCAGACCACATTAACAAGGAAAGTTTGAACTTGCTAAACTCAACATTTTTGTTGGAAAGCAACTGATTCCTAGAACCGAATGAGCTTATTTCACAGAGTACAATGTTCGGCAATGAAGATGTTTGTTTTCTCAACATAGTACTTTACAAATGAGGCGAATCTTCTAACTTGGCCATCTTTTGAGATTACATTAACAAGGAAAGTTTGAACTTGCTGCACTCAACTTTCTTCGTAGAAATTAAACTGATTCCTAGAAGCGAATTAACTCATTTCACACAGTACAGTGTTCGGTATTGAAGATGTTTCTTTTCTAAAGAAACTACTTTATAAATGAGGCGAATCCACTAACTTGTATATCTTGTTAGATTACACAAACTAGGAAAGTTTGAACTTGCTGCACTCAAGCTTCTTCGTAGGAAAGCAAGTGATTCCTAGAATCGAACTAGGTCATTTCACATAGTACAGTGTTCGGTAATGAAGATGTTTGTTTTCTAAACAAACTACTTTAGAAATGAGGCCAATCTACTAAGTTGTGCACCTTTTCAGATTACATTAACAAGGAAAGTTTGAACTTGCTGCACTCAACCTTCTTCGTAGAAATTAAACTGATTCCTAGAAGCGAATTATCTTATTTCACACAGTACAGTGTTCGGAACTGAAGATGTTTCTTTTCTAAAGAAACTACTTTAGAAATGAGGCCAATCTACTACGTAGTGCATCTTTTCAGATTACATTAACAAGGAAAGTTTGAACTTGCTGCACTCAACCTTCTTCGTAGAAATTAAACTGATTCCTAGAAGCGAATTAACTTATTTCACACAGTACAGTGTTCGGTACTGAAGATGTTTCTTTTCTAAAGAAACTACTTTAGAAATGAGGCCAATCTACTACGTCATGCATCTTTTCAGATTACATTAACAAGGAAAGTTTGAACTTGCTGCACTCAACCTTCTTTGTAGAAATTAAACTGAATCCTAGAAGTGAATTAATTTATTTCACACAGTACAGTGTTCGGTACTGAAGATGTTTCTTTTCTAAAGAAACTACTTTAGAAATGAGAGCAATCTACTACGTTGTGCATCTTTTCAGATTACATTAACAAGGAAAGTTTGAACTTGCTGCACTCAACCTTCTTTGTAGGAAAGCAATTGATTCCTAGAACCGAATGAGCTTACTTCACACAGTACAATGTTCGGCAATCAAGATGTTTGTTTTCTCAACAAACTACTATACAAATGAGTCCAATCTACTAACTTGGCCATCTTTTTAGATTACATTAACAAGGAAAGTTTGAAGTTGCTGCACTCAACCTTCTTTGTAGGAAAGAAACTGATTCCTAGAACCGAATGAGCTTATTTCACACAGTACAATGTTCGGCAACAAAGATGTTTGTTTTCTCAACAAAGTACTTTACAAATGAGGCGAATCTTCTAACTTGGCCATCTGTTGAGGTTACATTAACAAGGAAAGTTTGAACTTGCTGCACTCAACCTTCTTCGTAGAAATTAAACTGATTCCTCGAAGCGAATTAACTTATTTCACAGGGTACAGTGTTCGGAACTGAAGATGTTTCTTTTCTAAAGAAACTACTTTAGAAATGAGTCGAATCCACTAACTTGTACATCTTGTTAGATAACAGAAAGTAGGAAAGTTTGAACTTGCTGCACTCAACCTTCTTCATAGGAAAGCAAGTGATTCCTAGAATCGAACTAGCTCATTTCACATAGCGCAGAGTTCGGTAATCAAGATGTTTGTTTTCTAAACAAACTACTGTAGAAATGAGGCCAATCTACTAAGTTGTGCATCTTTTCAGATTACATTAACAAGGAAAGTTTGAACTTGCTGCACTCAACATTTTTGTTGGAAAGCAACTGATTCCTAGAACCGAATGAGCTTATTTCACAGAGTACAATGTTCGGCAATGAAGATGTTTGTTTTCTCAACAACCTACTTTACAAATGAGTCGAATCTACTAACTTGGCCATCTTTTTAGATTACATTAACAAGGAACGTTTGAACTTGCTGCACTCAACCTTCTTTGTAGGAAAGCAACTGATTCCTAGAACCGAATGAGCATATTTCACACAGTACAATGTTCGGCAATGAAGATGTTTGTTTTCCAAACAAAGTACTTTACAAATGAGGCGACTCTTCTAACTTGGCCATCATTTGAAATTACATTAACAAGGAACGTTTGAACTTGCTGCACTCAACCTTCTTCGTAGAAATCAAACTGATTCCTCGAAGCGAATTAACTTATTTCACACAGTACAGTGTTCGGGAATGAAGATGTTTCTTTTCTAAAGAAACTACTTTAGAAATGAGGCAAATCCACTAACTTGTACATCTTGTTAGATTACACAAAGTAGGAAAGTTTGAACTTGCTGTACTCAACCTTCTTCGTAGGAAAGCAAGTGAATCCTAGAATCGAACTAGCTCATTTCACATAGTACAATGTTCGGTAATGAAGATGTTTGTTTTCTAAAGAAACTACTGTAGAAATGAGGCCAATCTACTACGTTGTGCATCTTTTCAGATTACATTAAAAAGGAAAGTTTGAACTTGCTGCACTCAAACTTCTTTGTAGGAAAGCAACTGATTCCTAGAACCGAATGAGTTTATTTCACACAGTACAATGTTCGGCAATGAAGATGTTTGTTTTCTCAACAAAGTACTTTACAAATGAGGCGAATCTTCTAACTTGGTCATCTTTTGAGATTACATTAACAAGGAAAATTTGAACTTGCTGCACTCAACCTTCTTCGTAGAAATTAAACTGATTCCTAGAAGCGAATTAACTTATTTCACACAGTACAGTGTTCGGTACTGAAGATGTTTCTTTTTTAAGAAACTACTTTAGAAATAAGGCCAATCTACTACGTTGTGCATCTTTTCAGATTACATTAACAAATAAAGTTTGCACTTGCTGCACTCAACCTTCTTTGTAGGAAAGCAACTGATTCCTAGAACCGAATGAGCTTATTTCACACAGTACAATGTTCGGCAATGAAGATGTTTGTTTTCTCAACAAACTACTTTACAAATGAGTCGAATCTACTAACTTGGCCACCTTTTTAGACTACATTAACAAGGAAAGTTTGTACTTGCTGCACTCAACCTTCTTTGTAGGAAAGCAACTGATTCCCAGATCCGAATGAGCTTATTTCACACAGTACAATGTTCGGCAATGAAGATGTTTGTTTTCTCAACAAAGTACTTTACTAATGAGGCGAATCTACTAACTTGGCCATCTTTTTAGATTACATTAACAAGGAACGTTTGAACTTGCTGCACTCAACCTTCTTTGTAGGAAAGCACCTGATTCCTAGAACCGAATTAACTTATTTCACACAGTACCGTGTTCTGTACTGAAGATGTTTGTTTTCTAAAGAAACTAATTTAGAAATGAAGAGAATCCACTAACTTGTACATCTTGTTAGATTACACAAACTAGGAAAGTTTGAACTTCCTGCACTCAACAATCTTCGTAGAAGTTAAACTGACTCCTAGAAGCGAATTAACTCATTTCACACAGTACAGTGTTCGGTACTGAAGATGTTTCTTTTCTAAAGAATGTACTTTAGAAATGAGGCCAATCTACTAAGTCGTGCATCTTTTTAGGTTACATTAACAAGGAAAGATTGAACTGGCTACATTCAACCTTCTTTGTAGGAAAGCAACTGAATTCTTGAACTAAATTAGCTTTGTTCACACAAAACAATGTTCGGCAATGAAGATGTTTGTTTTCTCAACAAACTACTTTACGAATGAGGCAAATCTACTAACTTGGACATCTTTTCAGACCACAATAACAAGGAAAGATTGAACTTGCTAAACTCAACCATTTTCGTAGAAAGTAAACTGATTCCTAGAACTGAATTAGCTCATTTCACAAAGTACATAGTTTGGCAATTTAGTTTTGTTTTATAAAGAAACTACTTTAGAAATGAAGCGAATCTACTAACTTGGACATCGTTTTACATTACATTAAGAAGGAAAGTTTGAAGTTGCTGCACTCAACCTTCTTTGTAGGAAAGCAACTGATTCCTAGAACCGAATGAGCTTATTTCACACAGTACAATGTTCGGCAATAAAGATGTTAATTTTGTCAACAAACTACTTTACAAATGAGGCGAATCTACTAACTTGGCCATCTTTTTAGATTACATTAACAAGGAAAGATTGAACTTGCTGCACTCAACCTTCTTTGTAGGAAAGCAACAGATTCCTAGAAGCGAATTAACTTATTTCACACAGTACAGTGTTCGGTAATGAAGATGTTTGTTTTCTAAACAAACTACTTTAGAAATGAGGCCAATCTACTAAGTTGTGCATCTTTTCAGATTACATTAACAAGGAAAGTTTGAACTTGCTGCACTCAACCTTCTTTGTAGGAAAGCAACTGATTCCTAGAACCGAATGAGCTTATTTCACACAGTACAATGTTCGGCAATGAAGATGTTTGTTTTCGCAACAAACTACTTTACAAATGAGTCGAATCTACTAACTTGGCCATCTTTTTAGATTACATTAACAAGGAAAGTTTGAACTTGCTGCAATCAACCTTCTTTGTAGGACAGCAACTGATTCCTAGAAGCGAATGAGCTTATTTCACACAGTACAATGTTCGGCAATGAAGATGTTTGTTTTCTCAACAAAGTACTTTACAAATGAGCCGAATGTTCTAACTTGGCCATCTTTTGAGATTAAATTAACAAGGAAAGTTTGAATTTGCTGCACTCAACCTTCTTCGTAGAAATTAAACTGATTCCTAGAAGCGAATTAACTTATTTCACAGGGTACAGTGTTCGGTACTGAAGATGTTTCTTTTCTAAGGAAAGCACTTTAGAAATGAGGCAAATCCACTAACTTGTACATCTTCTTAGATTACACAAAGTAGGAAAGTTTGAACTTGCTGCACTCAACCTTCTTCGTAGGAAAGCAAGTGATTCCTAGAATCGAACTAGCTCATTTCACATAGTACAGTGTTCGGGAATGAAGATGTTTGTTTTCTAAACAAACTACTTTAGAAATGAGGCCAATCTACTAAGTTGTGCATCTTTTCAGATTACATTAACAAGGAAAGTTTGAACTTGCTGCACTCAACCTTCTTTGTAGGAAAGCAACTGATTCCTAGAACCGAATGAGCTTATTTCACACAGTACAATGTTCGGCAATGAAGATGTTTGTTTTCTCAACAAAGTACTTTACAAATGAGGCGAATCTTCTAACTTGGCCATCTTTTGAGATTACATTAACAAGGAAAGTTTGAACTAGCTGCACTCAACCTTCTTCGTAGAAATTAAACTGATTCCTAGAAGCGAATTAACTTATTTCACACAGTACAGTGTTTGGTACTGAAGATGTTTCTTTTCTAAAGAAACTACTTTAGAAATGAGGCCAATCTACTACGTTGTGCATCTTTTCAGATTACATTAACAAGGAAAGTTTGAACTTGGTGCACTCAACCTTCGTTGTAGGAAAGTAACTGATTCCTCGAACCTAATGAGCTTATTTCACACAGTACAATGTTCGGCAATGAAGATGTTTGTTTTCTCAACAAACTACTTTACAAATGAGGCGAATCTACTAACTTCGCCATCTTTTTAGATTACATTAACAAGGAAAGTTTGAACTTGCTGCACTCAACCTTCTTTGTAGGAAAGCAACTGATTCCTAGAAGTGAATGAGCTTATTTCACACAGTACAATGTTCGGCAATGAAGATGTTTGTTTTCTCAACAAAGTACTTTCCAAATGAGGCGAATCTTCTAACTTGGCCATCTTTTTGGATTACATTAACAAGGAAAGTTTGAACTTGCTGCACTCAACCTTCTTCGTAGGAAAGCAAGTGATTCCTAGAATCGAACTAGTTCATTTCACATAGTACAGTGTTCGGTAATGAAGATGTTTGTTTTCTAAACAAACTACTTTAGAAATGAGGCCAATCTACTAAGTTGTGCATCTTTTCAGATTACATTAACAAGGAAAGTTTGAACTTGCTGCACTCAACCTTCTTTGTCGGAAAGCAACTGATTCCTAGAACCGAATGAGCTTATTTCACACAGTACAATGTTCGGCAATGAAGATGTTTGTCTTCTCAACAAAGTACTTTACAAATGAGGCGAATCTTCTAACTTGGCCATCTTTTCTATTACATTAAGAAGGAAAGTTTGAACTTGCTGCACTCAACCTTCTTCGTAGAAATTAAACTGATTCCTAGAAGCGAATTAACTTATTACACACAGTACAGTGTTCGGTACTGAAGATGTTTCTTTTCTAAAGAAACTACTTTAGAAATGAGGCGATTCCACTAACTTGTACATCTTGTTAGATTACACAACGTAGGAAAGTTTGAACTTGCTGCACTCAACCTTCTTTGTAGGAAAGCAAGTGATTACTAGAATCGAACTAGCTCATTTCACATAGCACACTTTTCGGTAATGAAGATGTTTGTTTTCTAAACAAACTACTTTAGAAATGAGGCCAATCTACTAAGCTGTGCATCTTTTCAGATTACATTAACAAGGAAAGTTTGAACTTGCTGCACTCAACTTTCTTTGTAGGAAAGCAACTGATTCCTAGAACCGAATGAGCTTATTTCACACATATAATGTTCGGCAATGAAGATGTTTGTTTTCTCTACAAAGTACTTAACAAATGTGGCGAATCTTACAACTTGGCCATCTTTTTAGATTACATTAACAAGAAAAGTTTGAACTTACTGCACTCAACCTTCTTCATAGAAATTAAAGTGATTCCTAGAAGCGAATTAACTTATTTCACACAGTACAGTGTTCGGTACTGAAGATGTTTCTTTTATAAAGAAAGTACTTTAGAAATGATGCCAATCTACTACGTTGTGCATCTTTTAAGATTACATTAACAAGGAAAGTTTGAACTTGCTACATTCAACGTTCTTTCTAGGAAAGCAATTGATTCCTAGAATCGAATGAGCTTATTTCACACAGTACAATGTTCAGCAATGAAGATGTTTGTTTTCTCAACAAAGTAATTTACAAATGAGGCGAATCTTCTAACTTAGCCATCTTTTTAGATTACATTAACAAGGAAAGTTTGAACTTGCTGTACTCAACGTTCTTCATAGAAATTAAACTGATTCCTAGAAGCGAATTAAATTATTTCACACAGTACAGTGTTCGGTACTGAAGATGTTTCTTTTCTAAAGAAACTGCTTTAGAAATGAGGCCAATGTACTACGTTGTGCATCTTTTCAGATTACATTAACAAGGAAAGTTTGAACTTGCTGCACTCAACCTTCTTCGAAGAAATTAAACTGATTCTTAGAAGCGAATTAACTTATTTCACACAGTACAGTGTTCGGTACTGAAGATGTTTTTTTTCTAAACAAACTACTTTAGAAATGAGGCCAATCTACTACGTTGTGCATCTTTTCAGATTACATTAACAAGGAACGTTTGAACTTGCTACACTCAACCTTCTTTGTAGGAAAGCAACTGATTCCTAGAACCGAATGATCTTATTTCACATAGTACAATGTTCGGCAATGAAGATGTTTATTTTCTCAAAAAAGTGCTTTACAAATGAGGGGAATGTTCTAACTTGGCCATCTTTTGAGATTACATTAACAAGGAAAGTTTGAACTTGCTGCACTCAACTTTCTTCGTAGAAATGAAACTGATTCCTAGAAGCGAATTAACTTAGTTCACACAGTACAGTGTTCGGTACTGAAGATGTTTCTTTTCTAAAGAAACTACTTTAGAAATCAGGCGAATCCACTAACTTGTACATCTTGTTAGATTTCACAAAGTAGGAAAGTTTGAACTTGCTGCACTCAACCTTCTTCGTAGGAAAGCAAGTGATTCCTAGAATCGAACTAGCTCATTTCATATAGTACAGTGTTCGGTAATGAAGATGTTTGTTTTCTGAACAAACCACTTTAGAAATGAGGCCAATCTACTAAGTTGTGCATCTTTTCAGATTACATTAACAAGGAAATTTTCATCTTGCTGCACTCAACCTTCTTTGTACGAAAGCAACTGATTACTAGAACCGAATGAGCTTATTTCACACAGTACAATGTTCGGCAATGAAGATGTTTGTTTTCTCAACAAAGTACTTTACAAATGAGGCGAATCTTCTAACTTGGCCATCTTTTTAGATTTCATTAACAATTAAAGTTTGAACTTGCTGTACTCAACCTTCTTCGTAGAAATTAAACTGATTCCTAGAAGCGAATTAACTTATTTCACACAGTACAGTGTTCGGTACTGAAGATGGTTCTTTTCTAAAGAAACTACTTTAGAAATGAGGCCAATGTACTACGTTGTGCATCTTTTCAGATTAAATTAACAAGGAAAGTTTGAACTTGCTACACTCAACCTTCTTCGTAGGAAAGCAATCGATTCCTAGAATCGAACTAGCTCATTTCATACAGTACAGTGTTCGGTAATGAAGATGTTTGTTTTCTAAACAAACTACTTTAGAAATGAGGCCAATCTACAAAGTTGTGCATCTTTTCAGATTACATTAACAAGGAAAGTTTGAACTTGCTGCACTCAACCTTCTTTGTAGGAAAGCAACTGATTCCAAGAACCGAATGAGATTATTTCACCCAGTACAATGTTCGGCAATGAAGATGTTTGTTTTCTCAACAAACTACTTTACAAATGAGGTGAATCTACTAACTTGGCCATCTTTTTAGATTACATTAACAAGGAAAGTTTGAACTTGCTGCACTCAACCTTCTTTGTACAAAAGCAAATGATTCCTAAAACCGAATGAGCTTATTTCACACAGTACAATATTCAGCAATAAGATGTTAATTTTCTCAACAAACTACTTTACAAATGAGGCGAATCTACTAACTTGGCCATCTTTTTAGATTACATTAACAAGGAAAGTTTGAACTTGCTGCACTCAACCTTCTTTGTAGAAAAGCAAATGTTTCCTAAAAGCGAATTAACTTATTTCACACAATACAGTGTTCGGTAGTGAAGATGTTTCTTTTCTAAAGAAACTACTTTAGAAATGAGGCGAATGCACTAACTTGTACATCTTGTTAGATTACACAAACTAGGAAAGTTTGAACTTGCTGCCCTCAACCTTCTTCGTAGGAGAGCAAGTGATTCCTAGAATCGAACTAGCTCATTTCACATAGAACAGTGTTCGGTAATGAAGATGTTTGTTTTCTTAACAAACTACTTTAGAAATGAGGCCAATCTACTAAGTTGTGCGTCTTTTCAGATTACATTAACAAGGAAAGTTTGAACTTGCTGCACTCAACCTTCTTTGTAGGAAGGCAACTGATTCCAAGAACCGAATGAGCTTATTTCACACAGTACAATGTTCGGCATAGAAGATGTTTTTTTTCTCAACAAACTATTTTACAAATGAGGTGAATCTACTAACTTCGCCATCTTTTTAGATTACATTTACAAGGAAAGTTTGAACTTGTTGCACTCAACCTTCTTTGTAGGAAAGCAACTGATTTTTAGAAGCGAATTAACTTATTTCACACAGTACAGTGTTTGGTACTGAAGATGTTTCTTTTCTAAAGAAACTACTTTAGAAATGAGGCGAATACACTAACTTGTATATCTTGTTAGATTACACAAAGTAGGAAAGTTTGAACTTGCTGCACTCAACCTTCTTCGTAGGAAAGCATGTAATTCCTAGAATCGAACTAGCTCATTTCACATAGTACTGTGTTCGGTAATGAAGATGTTTGTTTTCTAAACAAACTACTTTAGAAATGAGGCCAATCTACTAAGTTGTGCATCTTTTCAGACTACATTGACAAGGAAAGTTTGAACTTGCTGTACTCAACCTTCTTTGTAGGAAAGCAATTGATTCCTAGATCCGAATGAGCTTATTTCACACAGTACAATGTTCGGCAATGAAGATGTTTGTTTTCTCAACAAAGTACTTTACAATTGAGGCGAAGGTTCTAACTTGGCCACCTTTTGAGATTACAATAACAAGGAAAGTTTGAACTTGCTGCACTCAACCTTCTTCGTAGAAATTAAACTGATTCCTGGATGCGAATTAATTTATTTCACACAGTACAGTGTTCGGGACTGAAGATGTTTCTTTTCTAAAGAAACTACTTTAGAAATGAGGCGAATCCACTAACTTGTACATCTTGTCAGATTACACAAAGTAGGAAAGTTTGAACTTGCTGTACTCAACCTTCCTCGTAGGAAAGCAAGTGATTCCTAGAATCGAACTAGCTCATTTCACATAGTACAGTGTTCGGTAATGAAGATGTTTGTTTTCTAAACAAACTTCTTCAGAAATGAGGCAAATCTACTAAGTTGTGCATCTTTTCAGATTACATTAACAAGGAAATTTTGAACTTGCTGCACTCAAGCTTCTTTGTAGTAAAGCAACTGATTCCTAGAACCGAATGAGCTTATTTCACACAGTACAATGTTCGGCAATGAAGATGTTTGTTTTCTCAACAAACTACTTTACAACGGAGGCGAATCTACTAATTTGGCCATCTTTTTAGATTACATTAACAGGGAAAGTTTGAACTTGCTGCACTCAACCTTCTTTGTAGGAAAGCAACTGATTCCTAGAACCGAATGAGCTTATTTCACACAGTACAATGTTCGGCATGAAGATGTATGTTTTCTCAACAAAATGCTTTACAAATGAGGCGAATGTTCTAACTTGGCGATCTTTTGAGATTACATTAACAAGGAAAGTTTGAACTTGCTGCACTCAACCTTCTTCGTAGAAATTATACTGATTCCTAGAAGCGAATTGACTTATTTCACACAGTACAGTGTTCGGTACTGAAGATGATTCTTTTCTAAAGAAACTACTTTAGAAATGATGCGAATCCACTAGCTTGTACATCTTGGTAGATTACACAAAGTAGGAAAGTTTGAACTTGCTGCACTCAACCTTCTTCGTAGGAAAGGAAGTGCTTCCTAGAATCGAACTAGCTCATTTCAGATAGTACAGTGTTCGGTAATGAAGATGTTTGTTTTCTAAAGAAACTACTTTAGCAATGAGGCCAATCTACGAAGATGTGCATCTTTTCAGATTACATTAACAAGGAAAGTTTGAACTTGCTGCACTCAACCTTCTTTGTAGGAAAGCAACTGATTCCTAGAACCGAATGAGCTTATTTCACACAGTACAATGTTCGGCAATGAAGATGTTTGTTTTCTCAACAAACTACTTTACAAATGAGGCGAATCTACTAACTTGGCCATCTTTTTAGATTACATTAACAAGGAAAGTTTGAACTTGCTGCACTCAACCTTCTTTGTAGGAAAGCAACTGATTCCTAGAACCGAATGAGCTTATTTCACACAGTACAATGTTCGGCAATGAAGATGTTAATTTTCTCAACAAACTACTTTACAAATGAGGCGAATCTTCTAACTTGGCCATCTTTTGAGATTACATTAACAAGGAAAGTTTGAACTTGCTGCACTCAACCTTCTTCGTAGAAATTAAACTGATTCCTAGAACTAAATAACTTATTTCACACAGTACAGTGTTCGGTAATGAAGATGTTTCTTTTCTAAAGAAACTACTTTAGAAATGAGGCCAATCTACTAACTTGTACATCTTTTTAGATTACATTAACAAGGAAAGTTTGAACTTGCTGCACTCAACCTTCTTTGTAGGAAAGCAACTGATTCCTAGAACCAAATGAGCTTATTTCACACAGTAGAATGTTCGGCAATGAAGTTGTTTGTTTTCTCAACAAAGTACTTTACAAATGAGGCGAATGTTCTAACTTGGCCATCTTTTGAGATAACATTAACAAGGAAAGTTTGAACTTGCTGCACTCAACCTTCTTCGTAGAAATTAAACTGATTCCCAGAAGCGAATTAACTTATTTCACACAGTACAGTGTTTGGTACTGAAGATGTTTCTTTTCTAAAGAAACTACTTTAGAAATGAGGCGAATCCACTAAGTTGTACATCTTGTTAGATTACACAAGGTAGGAAAGTTTGAACTTGCTGCACTTTACAAATGAGGCAACCTTTTGTAGGAAAGCAAGTGCTTCCTAGAACCAAATTCGAACTAGCTCATTTCACATAGTACAGTGTTCGGTAATGAAGATGTTTGTTTTCTAAAGAAACTACTTTAGCAATGAGGCCAATCTACGAAGATGTGCATCTTTTCAGATTACATTAACAAGGAAAGTTTGAACTTGCTGCACTCAACCTTCTTTGTAGGAAAGCAACTGATTCCTAGAACCGAATGAGCTTATTTCACACAGTACAATGTTCGGCAATGAAGATGTTTGTTTTCAACAAACTACTTTACAAATGAGGCGAATCTACTAACTTGGCCATCTTTTTAGATTACATTAACAAGGAAAGTTTGAACTTGCTGCACTCAACCTTCTTTGTAGGAAAGCAACTGATTCCTAGAACCGAATGAGCTTATTTCACACAGTACAATGTTCGGCAATGAAGATGTTAATTTTCTCAACAAACTACTTTACAAATGAGGCGAATCTTCTAACTTGGCCATCTTTTGAGATTACATTAACAAGGAAAGTTTGAACTTGCTGCACTCAACCTTCTTCGTAGAAATTAAACTGATTCCTAGAAGCGAATTAACTTATTTCACACAGTACAGTGTTCGGTACTGAAGATGTTTCTTTTCTAAAGAAACTACTTTAGAAATGAGGCCAATCTACTACGTTCTGCATCTTTTCAGATTACATTAACAAGGATAGTTTGAACTTGCTGCACTCAACCTTCTTTGTAGGAAAGCAACTGATTCCTAGAACCAAATGAGCTTATTTCACACAGTACAATGTTCGGCAATGAAGTTGTTTGATTTCTCAACAAAGTACTTTACAAATGAGGCGAATGTTCTAACTTGGCCATCTTTTGAGATAACATTAACAAGGAAAGTTTGAACTTGCTGCACTCAACCTTCTTCGTAGGAAAGCAAGTGATACCTAGAATCGAACTAGCACATTTCACATAGTACAGTGTTCGGTAATGAAGATGTTTGTTTTCTAAACAAACTACTTTAGAAATGAGGCCAATCTACTAAGTTGTGCATCTTTTCAGATTACATTAACAAGGAAAGTTTGAACTTGCTGCACTCAACCTTCTTTTTAGGAAAGCAACTGATTCCTAGAACCGAATGAGCTCATTTCACACAGTACAATGTTCGGCAATGAAGATGTTTGTTTTCTCAACAAACTACTTTAGAAATGAAGCGAATCTACTAACTTGGCCATCTTTTGAGATTACATTCACAAGGAAAGTTTGAACTTGCTGCACTCAACCTTCTTCGTAGAAATTAAACTGATTCCTGGAAGCGAATTAACTTATTTCACACAGTACAGTGTTCGGTACTGAAGATGTTTCTTTTCTAAAGAAACTACTTTAGAAATGAGGCCAATCTACTACGTTGTGCATCTTTTCAGAATACATTAACAAGGAAAGTTTGAACTTGCTGCACTCAACCTTCTTTGTAGGAAAGCAACTGATTCCTAGAACCGAATGAGCTTCTTTCACACAGTACAATGTACGGCAATGAAGATGTTTGTTTTCTCAACAAACTACTTTACAAATGAGTCGAATGTACTAACTTGGCCATCTTTTTAGATTACATTAACAAGGAAAGTTTGAAGTTCCTGCACTCAACCTTCTTTGTAGGAAAGCAACTGATTCCTAGAACCGAATGAGCTTATTACACACAGTACAATGTTCGGCAATGAAGATGTTTCTTTTCTCAACAAAGTACTTTAAAAATGAGGCGAATGTTCTAACTTGGCGATCTTTTGAGATTACATTAACACGGAAAGTTTGAACTTGCTGCACTCAACCTTTTTCGTAGAAATTAAACTGATTCCTAGAAGCGAATTAACTTATTTCACACAGTACAGTGTTCGGTACTGAAGATGTTTCTTTTCTAAAGAAACTACTTTAGAAATGAGGCAAATCCACTAACTTTTACATCTTGTTAGATTACACAAAGTAGGAAAGTTTGAACTTGCTGCACTCAACCTTCTTCGTAGGAAAGCAAGTGATTCCTAGAATCGAACTAGCTCATTTCACATAGTACAGTGTTCGGTAATGAAGATATTTGTTTTCTAAACAAACTACCTTAGAAATGAGGCCAATCTACTAAGTTGTGCATCTTTTCAGATTACATTAACAAGGAAATTTTGAACTTGCTGCACTCCACCTTCTTTGTAGGAAAGCAACTGATTCCTAGAACCGAATGAGGTTATTTCACACAGCACAATGTTTGGCAATGAAGATGTTTGTTTTCTCAACAACGTACTTTACAAATGAGGCGAATCTTCTAACGTGGCCATCTTTTTAGATTACATTAACAAGGAAACTTTGAACTTGCTGCACTCCACCTTCTTCGTAGAAATTAAACTGATTCCTAGAAGCTAATTAACTTATTTCACACAGTACAGTGTTCGGTACTGAAGATGTTTCTTTTCTAAAGAAATTACTTTAGAAATTAGGCGAATCCACTAACTTGTACATCTTGTTAGATTACACAAAGTAGGAAAGTTTGAACTTGCTGCACTCAACCTTCTTCGTAGGAAAGCAAGTGATTCCTAGAATCGAACTAGCACATTTCACATAGTACAGTGTTCGGTAATGAAGATGTTTGTTTTCTAAACAAACTACTTTAGAAATGATGCCAATCTACTAAGTTGTGCATCTTTTCAGATTACATTAACAGGGAAATTTTGAACTTGCTGCACTCAACCTTCTTTGTAGGAAAGCAACTGATTCCTAGAACCGAATGAGCTTATTTCACACAGTACAATGTTCGGCAATGAAGATGTTTCTTTTCTCAACAAAGTACCTTACAAATGAGGCGAATCTTATAACTTGGCCATCTATTTGGACTACATTAACAAGGAAAGTTTGAACGTGATTCACTCAACCTTCTTTGTAGGAAAGCTCCTGATTCCTAGAACCAAATTAACTTATTTCACACAGTACAGTGTTCGGTACTGAAGATGTTTCTTTTATAAAGAAACTGCTTTAGAAATGAGGCGAATCCACTAACTTGTACATCTTGTTAGATTACACAAAGTAGGAAAGTTTGAACTTGTTGCACTAAACCTTCTTCGTAGGAAAGCAAGTGATTCCTAGAATCGAACTAGCTCATTTCACACAGTACAGTTTTCGGTAATGAAGATGTTTGTTTTCTAAACAAACTACTTTAGAAATGAGGCCAATCTACTAAGTTGTGTATCTTTTCAGATTACATTAACAAGGAAAGTTTGAACTTGCTGCACTCAACCTTCTTTGTAGGATAGCAACTGATTCCTAAAACCGAATGAGCTTATTTCACACAGTACAATGTTCGGCAATGAAGATGTTTGTTTTCTCAACAAACTACTGTACAAATGAGTCGAATATACTAACGTGGCCATCTTTTTAGATTACATTAACAAGGAAAGTTTGAACTTGCTGCACTCAACCTTCTTTGTAGGAAAGCACCTGATTCCTAGAACCGAATTAACTTATTTCACCCAGTACAGTGTTAGGTACTGAAGATGTTTGTTTTCTAAAGAAACTAATTCAGAAATGATGCGAATGCACTAACTTGTACATCTTGTTAGATTACACAAAGTAGGAAAGTTTGAACTTGCTGCACTCAACCTTCTTCGTAGAAATTAAACTGATTGCTAGAATCGAATTAACTTATTTCACAAAGTACAGTGTTCGGTAATGAAGATGTTTCTTTTCTAAAGAAACTACTTTAGAAATGAGGCGAATCCACTAACTTGTACATCTTGTTAGATTACACAAAGTAGGAAAGTTTGAACTTGCTGCACTCAACCTTCTTCGTAGAATTTAAACTGATTCCTAGAAGCGAATTAACTTATTTCACACATTACAGTGTTTGGTACTGAAGATGTATCTTTTCTAAAGAAACTACTTTTGAAATGAGGCGAATCCACTAACTTGTACATCTTGTTAGATTACACAAAGTGGGAAAGTTTGAACTTGTTGCACTCAGCCTTCTTAGTAGGAAAGCAAGTGATTCCTAGAATCGAACTAGCTCATTTCACATAGTACAGTGTTCGGTAATGAAGATGTTTGTTTTCTAAACAAACTACCTTAGAAATGAGGCCAATCTACTACTTTGTGCATCTTTTCAGATTACATTAACAAGGAAAGTTTGAACTTGCTGCACTCAACCTTCTTTGTAGGAAAGCAACTGATTCCTAGAACTGAATGAGCTTATTTCACACAGTACCATGTTCAGCAATGAAGATGTTTGTTTTCTCAACAAACTACTTTACAAATGAGTTGAATCTACTAACTTGGCCATCTTTTTAGATTACATTAACAAGGAAAGTTTGAACCTGCTGCTGTCAACCTTCTTTGTAGGAAAGCAACTGATTCCTAGAACTGAACGAGCTTATTTCACTCAGTAAAATGTTGGCAATGAAGATGTTTGTTTTCTCAACAAAGTACTTTACAAATGAGGTGAATGTTCTAACTTGGCCATCTTTTGAGATTACATTAACAAGGAAAGTTTGAACTTGCTGCACTCAACCATCTTTGTAGGAAAGCAACTGAATCCTAGAAGCGAATTAACTTATATCACATAGTACAGTGTTCGGTACTGAAGATGTTTCTTTTCTAAAGAAACTACTTTAGAAATGAGGCGAATCCACTACCTTGTACATCTTGTTAGATTACACAAACGAGGAAAGTTTGAACTTGCTGCACTCAACCTTCTTCGTAGGAAAGCAAGTGATTCCTAGAATCGAACTAGCTCATTTCACATAGTACAGTGTTCGGTAATGAAGATGTTTGTTTTATAAAGAAACTACTTTAGAAATGAGACCAATCTACTAAATTGTGCATCTTTTCAGATTACATTAACAAGGAAAGTTTGAACTTGCTGCACTCAACCTTCCTTGTAGGAAAGCAACTGATTCCTAGAACCGAATGAGCTTATTTCACACAGTACAATGTTCGGCAATGAAGATGTTTGTTTTCTCAACAAAGTACTTTACAAATGAGGCGAATGTTCTAACTTGGCCATCTTTTGATATTACATTAACAAGGAAAGTGTGAACTTGCTGCACTCAACCTTCTTCGTAGAAATTAAACTGATTCCTAGAAGCGAATTAACTTATTTCACACAGTACAGTGTTCGGTACTGAAGATGTTTCTTTTCTAAAGAAACTAGTTACGAAATGAGGCGATTCCACGAACATGTACATCTTGTTAGATTACACAAAGTAGGAAAGTTTGAACTTGCTGCACTCAACCTTCTTCGTAGGAAATCAAGTGATTCCTAGAATCGAACAAGCTCATTTCACATAGTACAGTGTTCGGTAATGAAGATGTTTGTTTTCTAAACAAACTACTTTAGAAATGAGGCCAATCTCCTAAGTTGTTCATCTTTTGAGATTACATTAACAAGGAAAGTTTGAACTTACTGCACTCAACCTTCTTTGTAGGAAAGCAACTGATTCCTAGAACGGAATGAGCTTATTTCACACAGCACAATGTTCGGCAATGAAGATGTTTGTTTTCTCAACAAAGTACTTTACAAATGAGGTGAATCTTCTAACTTGGCCATCTTTTTAGATTACATTAACAAGGAAAGTTTGAACTTGCTGCACCCAACCTTCTTCGTAGAAATTATACTAATTCCTAGAAGCGAATTAACTTATTTCACACAGTACAGTGTTCGGTACTGAAGATGATTCTTTTCTCAAGAAACTACTTTAGAAATGAGGCCAATATACTATGTTGTGCATCTTTCAGATTACATTAACAAGGAAAGTTTGAACTTGCTGCACTGAACCTTCTTTGTAGGAAAGCAACTGATTCCTAGAACCGAATGAGCTTATTTCACACAGTAAAATGTTCGGCAATGAAGACGTATGTTTTCTCAAAAAAGTGCTTTACAAATGAGGCGAATCTTCTAACTTGGCCATGTTTTTAGATTACATTAACAAGGAAAGTTTGAACTTGCTGCTGTCAACCTTCTTTGTAGGAAAGCAACTGATTCCTAGAACTGAATGAGCTTATTTCACTCAGTAAAATGTTCGGCACTGAAGATGTTTGTTTTCTCAACAAAGTACATTACAAATGAGGCGAATGTTCTAACTTGGCCATCTTTTGAGATTACATTAACAAGGAAAGATTGAACTTGCTGCACTCAACCATCTTTGTAGGAAAGCAACTGATTCCTAGAAGCGAATTAACTTATATCACATAGTACAGTGTTCGGTACTGAAGATGTTTCTTTTCTAAAGAAACTACTTTAGAAATGAGGCGAATCCACTACCTTGTACATCTTGTTAGATTACACAAACTAGGAAAGTTTGAACTTGCTGCACTCAACCTTCTTCGTAGGAAAGCAACTGATTCCTAGAACCGAATGAGCTTATTTCACACAGTACAATGTTCGGCAATGAAGATGCTTGTTTTCTCAACAAACTACTTTACAAATGAGGGGAATCTTCTAACTTGTCCATCTTTTGAGATTACATTAACAAGGAAAGTTTGAACTTGCTGCACTCAACCTTCTTCGTAGAAATTAAACTGATTCCTAGAAGCGAATTAACTTATTTCACACAGTACAGTGTTCAGAAATGAAGATGTTTCTTTTCTAAAGAAACTACTTTAGAAATGAGGCGAATCCACTACCTTGTACATCTTGTTAGATTACGCAAACTAGGAAAGTTTGAACTTGCTGCACTCAACCTTCTTCGTAGGAAAGCAAGTGATTCCTAGAATCGAACTAGCTCATTTCACATAGTACAGTCTTCGGTAATGAAGATGTTTCTTTTCTAAACAAACTACGTTAGAAAGAGGCCAATCTACTAAGTTGTGCATGTTTTCAGATTACATTAAAAAGGAAAGTTTGAACTTGCTGCACTCAACCTTCTTTGTAGGAAAGCAACTGATTCCTAGAACCGAATGAGCTTATTTGACACAGTACAATGTTCGGCAATGAAGATGTTTGTTTTCTCAACAAAGTACTTTACAAATGAGGCGAATCTTCGAACTTGGTCATCTTTGTAGATTACATTAACAAGGAAAGTTTGAACTTGCTGCACTCAACCTACTTCGTAGAAATTTAACTGATTCCTAGAAGCGAATTAACTTATTTCACAAAGTACAGTGTTCGGTACTGAAGATGTTTCTTTTCTAAAGAAACTACTTTAGAAATGAGGCCAATCTACTACGTTATGCATCTTTTCAGATTACATTAACAAGGAAAGTTTGAACTTGCTGCACTCAACCTTCTTTGTAGAAATTAAACTGATTCCTAGAAGCGAATTAACTTATTTCACACAGTACAGTGTTCGGTACTGAAGATGTTTTTTTTCTAAAGAAACTACTTTAGAAATGAGGCCAATCTACTACGTTGTGCATCTTTTCAGATTACATTAACAAGGAAAGTTTGAACTTGCTACACTCAACCTTGTTTGTAGGAAAGCAACTGATTCCGAGAACCGAATGAGCTTATTTCACACAGTACAATGTTTGGCAATGAAGATGTTTGTTTTCTCAACAAAGTACTTTACAAATGAGTCGAATCTACTAATTTGACCATCTTTTTAGATTACATTAACAAGGAAAGTTTGAACTTGCTGCACTCAACCTTCTTTGTAGGAAAGCAACTGATTCCTAGAACCGAATAAGCTTATTTCACACAGTACAATGTTCGGCAATGAAGATGTTCGTTTTCTCAACAAAGTACTTTACAAATGAGGCGAATGTTCTAACTTGGCAATCTTTTGAGATTACATTAACAAGGAAAGTTTGAACTTGCTGCACTCAACCTTCTTCGTAGAAATTAAACTGATTGCTAGTAGTCAATTAACTTATTTCACACAGTACAGTGTTTGGTAATGAAGATGTTTCTTTTCTAAAGAAACTACTTTAGAAATGTGGCGAATCCACTAACTTGTACATTTTGTTAGATTACACAAAGTAGGAAAGTTTGAACTTGCTGCACTCAACCTTCTTCGTAGGAAAGCAAGTGATTCCTAGAATCGAACTAGCTCATTTCACATAGTACAGTGTTCGGTAATGAAGATGTTTGTTTTCTAAACAAATTACTTTAGAAATGAGGCCAATCTACTAAGTTGTGCATCTTTTCAGATTACATTAACAAGGAAAGTTTGGACTTGCTGCACTCAACTTTCTTTGTAGGAAAGCAACTGATTCCTAGAACCGAATGAGCTTATTTCACACAGTACAATGTTCGGCAATGAAGATTTTGTTTTCTCAACAAAGTACTTTACAAATGAGGCGAATCTTCTAATTTGGCCATCTTTTTAGATTACATTAACAAGGAAAGTTTGAACTTGCTGGACTCAACCTTCTTCATAGAAATTAAACTGATTCCTAGAAGTGAATTAACTTATTTCACACAGTACAGTGTTCGGTACTGAAGATGTTTCTTTTCTAAAGAAACTACTTTAGAAATGAGGCGAATCCACTAACTTGTACATCTTGTTAGATTACACAAAGTAGGAAAGTTTGGACTTACTGCACTCAACCTTCTTCGTAGGAAAGCAAGTGATTCCTAGAATCGAACTAGCTCATTACACATAGTACAGTGTTCGGTAATGAAGATGTTTGTTTTCTAAACAAACTTCTTTAGAAATGAGGCCAATCTACTAAGTTGTGCATCTTTTCAGATTACATTAACAAGGAAAGTTTGAACTTGCTGCACTCAACCTTCTTTGTAGGAAAGCAACTGATTCCTAGAACCGAATGAGCTTATTTCACACAGTAAAATGTTCGGCAATGAAGACGTATGTTTTCTCAAAAAAGTACTTTACAAATGAGGCGAATCTTCTAACTTGGCCATGTTTTTAGATTACATTAACAAGGAAAGTTTGAACTTGCTGCTGTCAACCTTCTTTGTAGGAAAGCAACTGATTCCTAGAACTATATGAGCTTATTTCACTCAGTAAAATGTTCGGCACTGAAGATGTTTGTTTTCTCAACAAAGTACTTTACAAATGAGGCGAATGTTCTAACTTGGCCATCTTTTGAGATTACATTAACAAGGAAAGATTGAACTTGCTGCACTCAACCATCTTTGTAGGAAAGCAACTGATTCCTAGAAGCGAATTAACTTATATCACATAGTACAGTGTTCGGTACTGAAGATGTTTCTTTTCTAAAGAAACTACTTTAGAAATGAGGCGAATCCACTAACTTGTACATCTTGTTAGATTACACAAACTAGGAAAGTTTGAACTTGCTGCACTCAACCTTCTTTAGGAAAGCAAGTGATTCCTAGAACCGAACTAGCTCATTTCACATAGTACAATGTTCGGTAATGAAGATGTTTGTTTTCTAAAGAAACTACTTTAGAAATGAGGCCAATCTACTAACTTGTGCATCTTTTAAGATTACATTAACAAGGAAAGTTTGAACTTGCTGCACTCAACCTTCTTTGTAGGAAAGCAACTGATTCCTAGAACCGAATGAGCTTATTTCACACAGTACAATGTTCTGCAATGAAGATATTTGTTTTCTCAAGAAAGTACTTTACAAATGAGGCGAATGTTCTAACTTGGCCATCTTTTAGATTACATTAACAAGGAAAGTTTGAACTAGCTGCACTCAACCTTCTTTGTAGAAATTAAACTGATTCCTAGAACCGAATTTACTTATTTCACACAGTACAGTGTTCGGCAATGAAGATGTTTGTTTTCTGAAGAAACTACTTTAGAAATGAGGCGAATACACTAACTTGTACATCTTGTTAGATTACACAAACTAGGAAAGTTTGAACTTGCTGCACTCAACCTTCTTTGTAGGAAAGCAAGTGATTCCTAGAATCGAACAAGCTCATTTCACATAGTACAATGTTCGGTAATGAAGATGTTTGTTTCTAAAAGAAACTACTTTAGAAATGAGGCCAATCTACTAAGTTGTGCATCTTTTCAGATTACATTAACAAGGAAAGTTTGAACTTGCTGCACTCAACCTTCTTTGTAGGAAAGCAACTGATTCCTAGAACCGAATGAGCTTATTTCACACAGTACAATGTTCGCCAATGAAGATGTTTGTTTTCTCAACAAAGTACTTTACAAATGAGGCGAATCTTCTAACTTGGCCACCTTTTTAGATTACATTAACAAGGAAAGTTTGAACTTGCTGCACTCAACCTTCTTCTTAGAAATTAAACTGATTCCTGGAAGCGAATTAACTTATTTCACACAGTACAGTGTTCGGTAATGAAGATGATTCTTTTCTAAAGAAACTACTTTAGAAATGAGGCCAATGTGCTAACTTGTGCATCTTTTTAGATTACATTAACAAGGAAAGTTTGAACTTGCTCCACTCAACCTTCTTCAGTAGAAATTAAACCGATTCCTAGAACCGAATTAGCTTATTTCACACAGTACAGTGTTCGGTAATGAAGATGTTTTTTTTTCTAAAGAAACTACTTTAGAAATGAGGCCAATCTACTAACGTTGTACATCTTTTCAGATTACAATAACAAGGAAAGTTTGAACTTGCTACACTCAACCTTCTTTGTAGGAAAGCAACTGATTCCTAGAACTGAATGAGCTTATTTCACACAGTACAATGTTTGGCATTGAAGATGTTTGTTTTCTCAACAAACTACTTTACAAATGAGTTGAATCTACTAACATGGCCATCTTTTTAGATTACATTAACAAGGAAAGTTTGAACTTGCTGCACTCAACCTTCTTTGTAGGAAAGCAACTGATTCCTAGATCCGAATGAGCTTATTTCACTCAGTAAAATGTTCGGCAATGAAGATGTTTGTTTTCTCAACAAAGTACTTTACAAATGAGGCGAATGTTCTAACTTGGCCATCTTTTGAGATTACATTAACAAGGAAAGATTGAACTTGCTGCACTCAACCATCTTTGTAGGAAAGCAACTGATTCCTAGAAGCAAATTAACTTATATCACATGGTACAGTGTTTGGTACTGAAGATGTTTCTTTTCTAAAGAAACTACTTTAGAAATGAGGCGAATCCACTAGCTTGTACATCTTGTTAGATTACACAAAGTAGGAAAGTTTGAACTTGCTGCACTCAACCTTCTTCGTAGGAAAGCAAGTGATTCCTAGAATCGAACTAGCTCATTTCACATAGTACAGTGTTTGGTAATGAAGATGTTTGTTTTCTAAACCAACTACTTTAGAAATGAGGCCACTCTACTAAGGTGTGCATCATTTCAGATTACATTAACAGGGAAAGTTTGAACTTGCTGCACTCAACCTTCTTTGTAGGAAAGCAACTGATTCCTAGAACCGAATGAGCTTATTTCACACAGTACAATGTTCGGCAATGAAGATGATTGTTTTCTCAACAAACTACTTTACAAATGAGGGGAATCTTCTAACTTGTCCATCCTTTGAGATTACATTAACAAGGAAAGTTTGAACTTGCTGCACTCAACCTTCTTTGTAGAAATTAAACTGATTCCTAGAAGCGAATTAACTTATTTCACACAATACAGTGTTCAGTAATGAAGATGTTCCTTTTCTAAAGAAACTACTTTAGAAATGAGGAGAATCCACTAACTTGTACATCTTGTTAGATTACACAAAGTAGGAAAGTGTGAACTTGCTGCACTCAACTTTCTTCGTAGGAAAGCAAGTGATTCCTAGAATCGAACTACCTCATTTCACATAGTACAGTGTTCGGTAATGAAGATGTTTCTTTTTTAAACAAACTACTTTAGAAATGAGGCCAATCTACTAAGTTGTGCATGTTTTCAGATTACATTAACAAGGAAAGTTTGACCTTGCTGCACTCAACCTTCTTTTAGCAAAGCAACTGATTCCTAGAACCGAATGAGCTTATTTCACACAGTACAATGTTCGGCAATGAAGATGTTTGTTTTCTCAACAAAGTACTTTACAAATGAGGCGAATCTTCGAACTTGGCCATCTTTGTAGATTAAATTAACAAGGAAAGTTTGAACTTGCTGCATTCAACCTACTTCGTAGAAATTAAACTGATTCCTAGAAGTGAATTAACTTATTTCACAAAGTACAGTGTTCGGTACTGAAGATGTTTCTTTTCTAAAGAAACTACTTTAGAAATGAGGCCAATCTACTAACTTATGCATCTTTTTAGATTACATTAACAAGGAAAGTTTGAACTGGCTGCACTCAACCTTCTTCGTAGAAATTGAACTGATTCCTAGAAGCGAATTAACTTATTTCACAAAGTATAGTGTTCGGTACTGCTGAAGATGTTTTTTTTCTAAAGAAACTACTTTAGAAATGAGGCCAATCTACTAACTTGTGCATCTTTTCAGATTACATTAACAAGGAAAGTTTGAACTTGCTACACTCAACCTTCTTTGTAGGAAAGCAACTGATTCCTAGAACCGAATGAGCTTATTTCACACAGTACAATGTTTGGCAATGAAGATGTTTGTTTTCTCAACAAACTACTTTACAAATGAGTCAAATCTACTAACTTGACGATCTTTTTAGATTACATTTACAAGGAAAGTTTGAACTTGCTGCACTCAACATTCTTTGTACGAAAGAAACTGATTCCTAGATCCGAATGATCTTATTTCACACAGTACAATGTTCGGCAATGAAGATGTTGGTTTTCTCAACAAAGTACTTTACAAATGAGGCGAATCTTCTAACTTGGCCATCTTTTAAGATTACATTAACAAGGAAAGTTTGAACTTGCTGCACTCAACCTTCTTCGTAGAAATTAAACTGATTCCTACAGGCGAATTAACTTATTTTACACAGTACAGTGTTCGGTACTGAAGATGTTTCTTTTCTAAAGAAACTACTTTAGAAATGAGGCGAATCCACTAACTTGTACATCTTATTAGATTACACAAAGTGGGAAAGTTGGAACTTGTTGCACTCAGCCTTCTTAGTAGGAAAGCAAGTGATTCCTAGAACCGAACTAGCTTATTTCACACAGTACAGTGTTCGGTAATGAAGATGTTTGTTTTCTAAACAAACTACTTTAAAAATGAGGCCAATCTACTAACTTGTACATCTTTTTAGATTACATTAACAAGGAAAGTTGAACTTGCTGCACTCAACCTTCTTTGTAGGAAAGCAACTGATTCCTAGAACCGAATTGGCTTATTTCACACAATGTTTCAATGTTTGGCAATGAAGATGTTTGTTTTCTCAACAAACTACTTTAGAAATGAGTCGAATCTACTAACTTGGCCATCTTTTTAGATTACATTAACAAGGAAAGTTTGAACTTGCTGCACTCAACCTTCTTTGTAGGAAAGCAACTGATTCCTAGAACCGAATTAACTTATTTCACATAGTACAGTGTTCGGTAATGAAGATGTTTCTTTTCTAAAGAAACTACTTTAGAAATGAGGCGAATCCACTACCTTGTACATCTTGTTAGATTACACAAACTAGGAAAGTTTGAACTTGCTGCACTCAACCTTCTTCGTAGGAAAGCAAGTGATTCCTAGAATCGAACTAGCTCATTTCACATAGTACAGTGTTCGGTAATGAAGATGTTTGTTTTCTAAACAAACTACTTTAGAAATGAGGCCAATCTACTAAGTTGTGCATCTTTTAAGATTACATTAACAAGGAAAGTTTGAACTTGCTGCACTCAACCTTCTTTGTAGGAAAGCAACTGATTCCTAGAACCGAATGAGCTTATTTCACACAGTACAATGTTCGGCAATGAAGATATTTGTTTTCTCAGCAAAGTACTTTACAAGTGAGGCGAATGTTCTAACTTGGCCATCTTTTGATATTACATTAACAAGGAAAGTTTGAACTTGCTGCACTCAACCTTCTTCGTAGAAATTAAACTGATTCCTAGAAGCGAATTAACTTATTTGACACAGTACAGTGTTCGGGACAGAAGGTGTTTCTTTTCTAAAGAAACTACTTTAGAAATGAGGCGATTCCACGAACTTGTACATCTTGTTAGATTACACAAATTAGGAAAGTTTGAACTTGCTGCACTCAACCTTCTTCGTAGGAAAGCAAGTGATTCCTAGAATCGAAGTAGCTTATTTCACAAAGTACAGTGTTCGGTACTGAAGATTATTCTTTTCTAAAGAAACTACTTTAGAAATGAGGCCAATCTACTATGTTGTGCATCGTTTCAGATTACATTAACCAGGAAAGTTTGAAGTTGCTGCACTGAACCTTCTTTGTAGGAAAGCAACTGATTCCTAGAACCGAATGAGCTTATTTCACACAGTACAATGTTCGACAATGAAGATGTTTGTTTTCTCAACATAGTACTTTACAAATGAGGCGAATGTTCTAACTTGGCCATCTTTTGAGATTACATTAACAAGGAAAGTTTGAACTAGCTGCACTCAACCTTCTTCGTAGAAATTAAACTGATTCCTAGAAGCGAATTTACTTATTTCACACAGTACAGTGTTCGGTACTGAAGATGTTTCTTTTCTAAAGAAACTACTTTAGAAATGAGGCGAATACACTAACTTGTACATCTTGTTAGATTACACAAAGTAGGAAAGTTTGAATATGCTGCACTCAACGTTCTTCCTAGGAAAGCAAGTGATTCCTAGAATCGAACAAGCTCATTTCACATAGTACACTGTTCGGTAATGAAGATGTTTGTTTTCTAAACAAACTACTTTAGAAATGAGGCCAATCTACTAAGTTGTGCATCTTTTCAGATTACATTAACAAGGAAAGTTTGAACTTGCTGCAATCAACCTTCTTTGTAGGAAAGCAACTGATTCCTAGAACCGAATGAGCTTATTTCACACAGTACAATGTTCGCCAATGAAGATGTTTGTTTTCTCAACAAAGTACTTTACAAATGAGGCGAATCTTCTAACTTGGCCATCTTTTTAGATTACATTAACAAGGAAAGTTTGAACTTGCTGCACTCAACCTTCTTCTTAGAAATTAAACTGATTCCTAGAAGCGAATTAACTTATTTCACACAGTACAGTGTTCGGTACTGAAGATGATTCTTTTCTAAAGAAACTACTTTAGAAATGAGGCCAATGTGCTACGTTGTGCATCTTTTCAGATTACATTAACAAGGAAAGTTTGAACTTGCTGCACTCAACCTTCTTCGTAGAAATTAAACTGATTCCTAGAAGCGAATTAACTTATTTCACACAGTACAGTGTTCGGTACTGAACATGTTTTTTTTCTAAAGAAACTACTTTAGAAATGAGGCCAATCTACTACGTTGTACATCTTTTCAGATTATATTAACAAGGAAAGTTTGAACTTGCTACACTCAACCTTCTTTGTAGGAAAGCAACTGATTCCTAGAACTGAATGAGCTTATTTCACACAGTACAATGTTCGGCATTGAAGATGTTTGTTTTCTCAACAAACTACTTTACAAATGAGTTGAATCTACTAACTTGGCCATCTTTATAGATTACATTAACAAGGAAAGTTTGAACTTGCTGCACTCAACCTTCTTTGTAGGAAAGCAACTGATTCCTAGATCCGAATGAGCTTATTTCACTCAGTAAAATGTTCGGCAATGAAGATGTTTGTTTTCTCAACAAAGTACTTTACAAATGAGGCGAATGTTCTAACTTGGCCATCTTTTGAGATTACATTAACAAAGAAAGATTGAACTTGCTGCACTCAACCATCTTTGTAGGAAAGCAACTGATTCCTAGAAGCAAATTAACTTATATCACATGGTACAGTGTTCGGTACTGAAGATGTTTCTTTTCTAAAGAAACTACTTTAGAAATGAGGCGAATCCACTAACTTGTACATCTTGTTAGATTACACAAAGTAGGAAAGTGTGAACTTGCTGCACTCAACCTTCTTCATAGGAAAGCAAGTGATTCCTAGAATCGAACTAGCTCATTTCACATAGTACAGTGTTCGGTAATGAAGATGTTTCTTTTCTAAACAAACTACTTTAGAAATGAGGCCAATCTACTAAGTTGTGCATGTTTTAAGATTACATTAACAAGGAAAGTTTGAACTTGCTGCACTCAACCTTCTTTGTAGGAAAGCAACTGATTCCTAGAACCGAATGAGCTTATTTCACACAGTACAATGTTCGGCAATGAAGATGTTTGTTTTCTCAACAAAGTACTTTACAAATGAGGCGAATCTTCGAACTTGGCCATCTTTGTAGATTACATTAACAAGGAAAGTTTGAACTTGCTGCACTCAACCTACTTCGTAGAAATTAAACTGATTCCTAGAAGTGAATTAACTTATTTCACAAAGTACAGTGTTCGGTACTGAAGATGTTTCTTTTCTAAAGAAACTACTTTAGAAATGAGGCCAATCTACTACGTTATGCATCTTTTCAGATTACATTAACAAGGAAAGTTTGAACTTCCTGCACTCAACCTTCTTCGTAGAAATTAAACTGATTCCTAGAAGCGAATTAACTTATTTCACACAGTACAGTGTTCGGTACTGAAGATGTTTTTTTTTTTCTAAAGAAACTACTTTAGAAATGAGGCCAATCTACTACGTTGTGCATCTTTTCAGATTACATTAACAAGGAAAGTTTGAACTTGCTACACTCAACCTTCTTTGTACGAAAGCAACTGATTCCTAGAACCGAATGAGCTTATTTCACACAGTACAATGTTTGGCAATGAAGATGTTTGTTTTCTCAACAAACTACTTTAGAAATGAGTTGAATCTACTAACTTGACGATCTTTTTAGATTACATTTACAAGGAAAGTTTGAACTTGCTGCACTCAACATTCTTTGTAGGAAAGCAACTGATTCCTAGATCCGAATGAGCTTATTTCACACAGTACAATGTTCGCAATGAAGATGTTGGTTTTCTGAACAAAGTACTTTTACAAATGAGGCGAATCTTCTAACTTGGCCATCTTTTAAGATTACATTAACAAGGAAAGTTTGAACTTGCTGCACTCAACCTTCTTCGTAGAAATTAAACTGATTCCTACAGGCGAATTAACTTATTTCACACAGTACAGTGTTCGGTACTGAAGATGTTTCTTTTCTAAAGAAACTACTTTAGAAATGAGGCGAATCCACTAACTTGTACATCTTGTTAGATTACACAAAGTTGGAAAGTTGGAACTTGTTGCACTCAGTCTTCTTAGTAGGAAAGCAAGTGATTCCTAGAATCGAACTAGCTCATTTCACATAGTACAGTGTTCGGTAATGAAGATGTTTGTTTTCTAAACAAACTACCTTAAAAATGAGGCCAATCTACTACTTTGTGCATCTTTTCAGATTACATTAACAAGGAAAGTTGAACTTGCTGCACGCAACCTTCTTTGTAGGAAAGCAACTGATTCCTAGAACCGAATGAGCTTATTTCACACAGTACAATGTTTCAATGTTTGGCAATGAAGATGTTTGTTTTCTCAACAAACTACTTTACAAATGTGTCGAATCTACTAACTTGGCCATCTTTTTAGATTACATTAACAAGGAAAGTTTGAACTTGCTGCTGTCAACCTTTTTTCTAGGAAAGCAACTGATTCCTAGAACTGAATGAGCTTATTTCACTCAGTAAAATGTTCGGCAATGAAGATGTTTGTTTTCTCAACAAAGTACTTTACAAATGAGGCGAATGTTCTAACTTGGCCATCTTTTGAGATTACATTAACAAGGAAAGATTGAACTTGCTGCACTCAACCATCTTTGTAGGAAAGCAACTGATTCCTAGAAGCGAATTAACTTATATCACATAGTACAGTGTTCGGTACTGAAGATGTTTCTTTTCTAAAGAAACTACTTTAGAAATGAGGCGAATCCACTACCTTGTACATCTTGTTAGATTACGCAAACTAGGAAAGTTTGAACTTGCTGCACTCAACCTTCTTCTTAGGAAAGCAAGTGATTCCTAGAATCGAACTAGCTCATTTCACATAGTACAATGTTCGGTAATGAAGATGTTTGTTTTCTAAACAAACTACTTTAGAAATGAGGCCAATCTACTAAGTTGTGCATCTTTTCAGATTACATTAACAAGGAAAGTTTGAACTTGCTGCACTCAACCTTCTTTGTAGGAAAGCAACTGATTCCTAGAACCGAATGAGCTTATTTCACACAGTACAATGTTCGGCAATGAAGATGTTTGTTTTCTCAACAAAGTAGTTTACAAATGAGGCGATTCTTCTAACTTGGCCAACGTTTCAGATTACATTAACAAGGAAAGTTTGAACTTGCTGCACTCAACCTTCTTCTTAGAAATTAAAATGATTCCCAGAAGCGAATTAACTTATATCACACAGTACAGTGTTCGGTACTGAAGATGATTCTTTTCTAAAGAAACTACTTTAGAAATGAGGCCAATGTGCTACGTTGTGCATCTTTTCAGATTACATTAACAAGGAAAGTTTGAACTTGCTGCACTCAACCTTCTTCATAGAAATTAAACTGATTCCTAGAAGCGAATTAAATTATTTCACACAGTGCAGTGTTCGGTACAGAATATGTTTTTTTTCTAAAGAAACTACTTTAGAAATGAGGCCAATCTACTACGTTGTACATCTTTTCAGATTATATTAACAAGGAAAGTTTGAACTTGCTACACTCAACATTCTTTGTAGGAAAGCAACTGATTCCTAGAACTGAATGAGCTTATTTCACACAGTACAATGTTCAGCAATGAAGATGTTTGTTTTCTCAACAAACTACTTTACAAATGACTTGAATCTACTAACTTGGCCATCTTTGCAGATTACATTAACAAGGAAAGTTTGAACTTACTGCACTCAACCTTCTTTGTAGGAAAGCAACTGATTCCTAGAACCGAATGAGCTTATTTCACACAGTACAATGTTCGGTAATGAAGATGTTTGTTTTCTCAACAAAGTACATTTAAATGAGGCGAATGATCTAACTTGGTCATCTTTTGAGATTACATTAACAAAGAAAGTTTGAACTTGCTGCACTCAACCTTCTTCGTAGGAAAGCAAGTGATTCCTAGAATCGAACTAGCTCATTTCACATAGTACAGTGTTCGGTAATGAAGATGTTTGTTTTCTAAACCAACTACTTTAGAAATGAGGCCACTCTACTAAGTTGTGCATCATTTCAGATTACATTAACAGGGAAAGTTTGAACTTGCTGCACTCAACCTTCTTTGTAGGAAAGCAACTGATTCCTAGAACGGAATGAGCTTATTTCACACAGTACAATGTTCGGCAATGAAGATGTTTGTTTTCTGAACAAACTACTTTACAAATGAGGCGAATCTACTAACTTGGCCATCTTTTTAGATTACATTGACAAGGAAAGTTTGAACTTGCTGCACTCAAGGTTCTTTGTAGGAAAGCAACTGATTCCTAGAACCGAATGAGCTTATTTCACACAGTACAATGTTCTGCAATGAAGATATTTGTTTTCTAAACAAACTACCTTAAAAATGAGGCCAATCTACTACTTTGTGCATCTTTTCAGATTACATTAACAAGGAAAGTTTGAACTTGCTGCACTCAACCTTCTTTGTAGGAAAGCAACTGATTCCTAGAACCGAATGAGCTTATTTCACACAGTACAATGTTCGGCAATGAAGATGTTTGTTTTCTCAACAAACTACTTTACAAATGAGTCGAATCTACTAACTTGGCCATCTTTTTAGATTACATTAACAAGGAGAGTTTGAACTTGCTGCTGTCAACCTTCTTTGTAGGAAAGCAACTGATTCCTAGAACTGAATGAGCTTATTTCACTCAGTAAAATGTTCGGCAATGAAGATGTTTGTTTTCTCAACAAAGTACTTTACAAATGAGGCGAATGTTCTAACTTGGCCATCTTTTGAGATTACATTAACAAGGAAAGATTGAACTTGCTGCACTCAACCATCTTTGTAGGAAAGCAACTGATTCCTAGAAGCGAATTAACTTATATCACATAGTACAGTGTTCGGTACTGAAGATGTTTCTTTTCTAAAGAAACTACTTTAGAAATGAGGCGAATCCACTACCTTGTACATCTTGTTAGATTACGCAAACTAGGAAAGTTTGAACTTGCTGCACTCAACCTTCTTCTTAGGAAAGCAAGTGATTCCTAGAATCGAACTAGCTCATTTCACATAGTACAATGTTCGGTAATGAAGATGTTTGTTTTCTAAACAAACTACTTTAGAAATGAGGCCAATCTACTGTTGTGCATCTTTTCAGATTACATTAACAAGGAAAGTTTGAACTTGCTGCACTCAACCTTCTTTGTAGGAAAGCAACTGATTCCTAGAACCGACCATGAGCTTATTTCACACAGTACAATGTTAGGCAATGAAGATGTTTGTTTTCTCAACAAAGTAGTTTACAAATGAGGCGATTCTTCTAACTTGGCCAACGTTTCAGATTACA